>JAJIYU010002938.1:0-28323 GCA_030144865.1 Tinospora cordifolia | reverse complement strand
GGATGTATGGTTATCTGGAGGAAAAAATATATATTTTTGTTTATATTGATTGTGACTATCAGGTGATTTGGATTGGTGACATGTTATATTTTTAGAGGAGACTCTGTCAAATTTTTTTTTAGGAAATTGGTATTTGGTTGGGAAGGCTTACAGGATTTTCTGACATGCCAGGGTTCTGACATGTTTGAGAATTCTGTGTCGGTCGTGACGTCACTTGAAAAGGGGTCACGACATTTATTTTTTAAACTAATTTTGTAAAAGTTAATGTTTTAGCCTAATTTTTAACATCAATTTCCAGCAAGTTAATTTAATTTATTTTTTTCACCATTATTTAATCTAAGTCATTTTTTCTATTTATGTATAATTTTTTTAAAACTAGTTTCATATGAACTAACAATTTAACAAAACATCAAATATTATTTTACAGCATATAAAATCTCTAAATTTTTTTTGTGCAATAGTAACATCGTTTCTCACAATTGATCAACCTACATGGTCAATTTTATCAGTGTCACACAATTTTTTTTATTTCTTGTCAAGACCCCTTCCTTAGGCTAAAGGGTAGCCCGACCAACACAGTGGCTTGACGAACTTACTCATCATGTTAAGTTCACCCAATCACTGTTAAACCTCTCAAATCCCAACAACAAACGATCTTAAAATAATTGAAAGACTCAAAAGTGACAATAAACAAACATACGAGGAGTAATCATTATACATATTTGTCTTGTCCAAAGTATATATTTGACCATATACACATACACAAACATGACCAACCTTAAACAAAAAGACTAGAAAAGAAATAAGGAGTCGTTAGGGGAATTAGACAATCACCACACCCTTCCCTCTATCAACGACCAAAGAACCTGAAATATCAGTAGAGTAATAAATCTAAAAATCACCGTGGCTCAGTGAGTAGTAAGGTCAGGGTGTTACCTATAACCAACATTCCCAAAATAATGCATGTATGCATGAACAACAAAATGATGCAGTGTGAATGTGTGGCATAGTATGAAAGCAATTATAAATAGTGCAACAATTATAGAAAACATCTTAAATAAATGCCAATAAAAATAGTATTTAGGCTAGGTTTAAATCAGCAAACCCAACCTATGGTCATCGCTCAAGCGGGTCCTGAGTCAAACATACTGGCCACTCGTGCGAGTCGTAAGCTAGATGTACTTATCGAATACCCTAACCTTGATGCTCAACCCTCAAATGTCGTGACTCGAGCGGGTCTTGAGGCTAAGTGCACTGATCATATCCCCTAACTCCAACACTTGGCCCTTGAGTCTAATCTCAATCACATCATGTATCTTGACCCCGACGCTCAGCTCTTGAGCTTATGGTCTCATTACCCGTATACATCTACACATTTAAAAATCAATCAAATGTATCTTAATCTCATAAAATCATTTAAACCATGTCATTTCGCACAAGATTTATGCAAGGAATACAAGTTACAGAAAACTCCTAAATCAAACTACTCACCTTGGGTCACGCCCACCAATGTCCTGTCGACAGTTGGCCCAGTCTCATAGTGCTCACTTGAATTTGTATTATTTAAACTCAATTTCGGTTCTCTTTAGGATGTGGCTTAATCTCTCGTTCTACTGTCCCTAATTAGTCTTAATTGACCGAAATTTGATTTGGTCGAATTCGGTTAATCGGTCAAACTTGGTCAAAATTGGTCAACCGTGATCAATTTTTGTCATCTTTGGTCAATTTGGGTCAAATTAGGTCAAAATTGGGCCAATTAAAATTTTCAAATTCCAACACTTAGCCCAAATTAAAGCTTTTTGCTCTCTTTGCGCGGTGAATTTGTCGATTTTCCTATGATCAATTCGTAAGTCGGATTTGTGCGAAACTTCCTAAATTTTATCTACACTTCCTAAACATTCACCAGAAGTTTAGATTTTAATTTTTGGACACCATTTGCTATAGTTTCTAAGTATGGTAACAAGGACTGTGAAATCTCGTATCCTATGTGACAGACAGTCAATTGGTGTATCAATTGAACCTTTTGCCCAATTTAGATTGGGGCAAGATTTGGTACACATAATCTTGACATGTCCAATGACCTCTCCACCAAATTTTAGCTCAAAATACTCACTTTTGGTTAGTCAATTGGTTTCCCACATTCTCTGTTATGTAACAGATTGTTCAAATGTTCAAGTTTTTTGTGGTTTTGGAATACCTAAACATCTCTACTGCTCCACTGATTTGAGACCCTACCTTACATATTTTGTATAGCTTAGATTCCAGAATATTGATAGTTCAAGTCTCATCTCAAAACAACAAGCAATAATAACTATAATCATTCCTAAATTCACCAAACAACTTAACACATGTATCAATAGTTCAAAATATTTTCAAAGTACCAAAAACCTGTATGTAACTAGGCATCTTGGCATGAACATAAAACTATGCATATAGAGGCTTAGGGGTTGGAGTTTATACCTCCTTGTAGCCTTTGGTATGAGGTTTAAAAATGTCTCAAATCTCAGTCCAAACGGATGTCCCTAACCACTTTAAATGATGCCTCAAAATTGGTTTCTAGAATTATCTTATGCTGCAACTGTTGTAATAGTTGATTAACAATCAACTTTAATGCCTTGTAGAATAGGTTTAAGACTGCAATTTTCAATTTTCACCATTTGGATATGAAAGTACATAAGATAAGGAATAAAACAAGGGTTTTTACCTCAGGAATAAACCTTAAATGGGTCAGGAATCACTCCTTTGAAATTTGTTCCAACACAGTTTTTTGTAGGTTTCCAGCTACAATAGTCTCGAATAGCCCTGTTCGTGGTCGTTTCAGTCTAAACAAATGTGGGATTTGACCAACGGCCTATGCAAAGTTGTAGAGGGTAGTAAGGACTTTTCAAAGAGCGCTAAATCACTAAAAAACAGACTCCAATTGAGGGAGAAATGAACTGTAGAAGTTATGTTGCAGAAACTGAAAAAAAGAAATTATGCTCAAAAGTGGAGGCTTTGTTGCATGTTGAGGTGACCTTGCATGAAAAATGGGAGTGCCACGTGGCCATCCACGTGGCTCATGTGCTTCCATGCAAGGCACCTTTTTTGTCATCATACATTGGCTGAGTCAGGGGAGTGATTGGATTGGCAAAACTATGGATTTTGCTAGTTTTTCGATTGAAAAATGGCTGAAATTTGGTGAAAAATCAGCCAAAAACTGAAAGAAGAAGAAGTAGGGGCGCCTGGGCCAGCCCACGCGCTGAAGTTCGTCGCTCGCGAGACGAAAACTGGCGAGCCCAGCCCTTTGGCCCAAACCTAGGCTCGTGCAGGCGGTTCGAATGCACGGGCCCGCGAGTCAATGCGTTGGGTTTGACCTGCACGGCTCACGGCTTGTGCAGTCGAACCTGGCATCCGACTTTTTTTTTTGTTTCTCTATTTTGTTTCTTTCTCTTATACATATATACATTACGTATTTATTTATTTATTTATTTATTTTATTTATTCATTTATTTTTTTCTCCTTTATCATTTGATTCATCCACTTAGTTCTTCAATATTCACACATTTATTTTTTGAAAAATTGAATATTCTACCCAAAATTTATATTTTTCTCTCAAAAATTATATTAATTATACTAAAAATTCAATAATTATTCCAAAAATTCAATAATCGTTTCAAAAAAATTATATTTTCTCCAAAAATTATATAACTCCTTTATAATTAAATGTATTTTCTCTTCAAAATTATTATTTTTTAATTATTCGAATTTTCTTCAATAAATTATCAAAAATGAGAAGAAATTGAGAAAATTCGTGTATTTTTATTAAAAATTTCAGATAAATACATGTATCGGACCCATTAATTATATATCAAAACTATGAGTCGTCACATTTCTACCAAAATAATTTGTAAAATAACTTTCAATCAAACTTAATGTTGTTTTAACATCATGAATAATTTAGATAAAATTATTTATTTTTAATTCACATGAAATAACATAGATCATTAATGCATAATCTAATTAATCAAGTAATTCAAAATACACAAACAATATAATCATATATTAATCAATAACAATTTGATTTCTTATTCCAAACAACTAAATCTAATATATAATTATATTAAAAAAATTAAAGAGGTGAGTTTAGAATTTATACCCTCTTGCAAAGCTCCGTCTTGATCTTGGCTGAGCAATTGCAATAAAATGCACCAATAACGCGCAAATCTCAAGGATATTTGAATTTCTTGGGTTTTTTTTTTCAGTCTTAAAGAAAATAACAGAGAATAAAAACTGATTGGCAGGTGGTTTGATTAGAAAAGAATATATGAAGGTTGTTAGTTGTGTTTGTGGTTTGTGTGTTGGGATTTTCCTCCTTGTGGGTCACTCACCTGCTAGTACGAGATGAAAAGAAGAGAGAATGTGAGAAGATAAAGGATGTTGGCTTGGATAATTTAGAAAGTGAGAAGATTATGGTCAAAGTGATCACAAGCTTATCTATCTCCTTCAAATTCAAAATCTTCAACAATTCCTATCAAATCCACTTATTAAAGGATTTATTTTATTTTATTTTTAACTAATGATAAATCTTTTTTTTTTACTACATTTCTATCTCCCCTCTAGTAAATGACCAAGTCCAACCTCATGTGATTAATTTCCTAGGACACATGGTCACATGTGATTGACCCATCATATTAAAATAACTTATCCCATAAAATTAAAATCTTAGCCCTCGTATTTTATCTTTAAAATATTTAATTTGATTAATTCATGTAGTGGCACTTGTTACACTTTTATTGATAATAATTATATCTATTTCATTTGTCCAATATATATATATATATATATATATATATATATATGTATATATATATATATATTCATAATATGCACATTATTTGTTACATGTGCATGTATATCATTTTATCATTCTTTACTCAATTAATTTTAAATAATTCATGATATCTTTTTTTATTTTTTTTTGTTTTTTTTTAATATTGCACATGTTGTTTGGGCAAACTCATTGTGGCCTTAAAGAAGGCACATGTTGGATTTTGTGAATCATAATCTTGTTTTGCAAAGTTTTTGTATATGCTTACCTTTCTTTTGAAATACTTTACTATGACTGTTCGTTTTATAAGTGAATACAAATGAAAGTGACATCTTCTCCTTTGAGATATCAGGCACTCGTTCAATTCAATCCTACTGAAGGATTTGATATTCTTCTACGTCTTTGTATTTAATTGTTGCACCCATCTCTACTTCTACAAATTCCTCCCTTGTTAGAGTGAACCAATAACATATTGTATGTATCTCCTCATCCATCTGACCAAAGTTGTAAAAGCCTACTGTAGGGAAGACAAAGCTCAAAGGAAACCTCTCAAAATAGAAAATATAATATAAATCTTCAATAGGGATTAGAAAGCTTATAAGAAGGGAATCAATAAAGCAAAATAGGTAGGGGAAGAGCATACAAACAGAATTTGGAAGAATCTAAAAAAGATTGAGAAGGGAACAAAACACTGGAAAAGAAGGTTGAAAAGGACCCATAAGCACAAAGGCTTAGAAAATGAACAAAAGCATTGGAACAAAAGTATTTGGAAAAAAAAAAAAAAAACCCATTAACCAATAAAGAAGAAGATGGAAAATAAATTTTTTTGCCCCCTTAATCCCTTCCCATGTGTAGTGGTTAAAAAGCAGCCAGTAGCCAGGGCTATTCACTCAATTTATACCTTCTATTTGAATGACAACCCGCTTTCTTAATGAAGGACACTCATCTACTCATCTTTATCATACATTGTTGAACAGTTCCCTTTTCAAATTTGATCAGTAATAACTTAAATAACTTTTGAATTCTTTTGAAGTTCAAAAGCAATCAGTATTTATAGAAAAAAAGGTTGTCTTTTGAATGTTAACGTTTTATGTGGTGAGGGCATTGCAGTAGAATTCAGATATTTGGCATAAGTTATTTCTCCACAAATTAATTTTTTTTATCTAAACAAATTGTATTTGACTGATAAGAAATTGAAAAAAAAAATTCATGTATACCTAAAGGAAGTAAGTGATTTTAGTAAAAGAAAAACTTAATTTTTTTTTGTCAAATACACACACATACACCTCACAGACACACAACATAAAAATTTCTTTGGAAAGAACCAAAGCGTGCCCAGAAGAGTAGACATACAGTTGCCTGGCCACCTAACTATCAGGGGATAGACCAAAAAAAAAAAAAAAAAAACTTAGCTTGATTCCACGAATTTAAATTGTAATCACTACAAATAATCATGAATCTATGTTCAATGCAGACAAACAGAGAGAAAGTCATATATTTATTTATTTATTTGAAACAGGGCAAATCCTACATTACGATTACTTTGGATTTGGATTTAAAATTTAAAAGAGAAAGATGAAGAAGGGTAGTTCCATTCAGAACCCAGTTTGTATTACACAAAGTAAAATGCAAAGAATCCAGTTTTCAGGAGTGCTTCTATTACATTTTTCCTCAAATTATGCTTTTATAGGGAAAACAAAAAAACACAAACTGAAGCATTATTTTCTTTTTTTAGATTTCCTTGGAATATCACTGTTCTTATTTAATTGCTACAAAGCATCGGTGACTTACCAGCTAAAATAGGCAGGCACCAGGTCGGGACTTTGAGGTCGGATCCAAAGTCTTCCATCAGTAGCGTTTCAATAAAATCTTAGCACACTGAGCGCTGAACAGTACAGCAGCAGCCACCATTCCAGGGTCATTTTGGTACATAAACAAAAAAAAAAAAAAGAAATTGGTAAAAAAGGCACTTTCCCAACTCAGAACCCACTCAGCAACTAACCCTACAATAAATCTCATTTTCTCATATAATACTTCTGCTGTTTGTCTTTAGTCTAACTATTACTACTTCCATTTCTCCACTAGGCTAGGGGAATCCGCGTGAAGGATGGTTGTAGTGACTGGCAAATAATAGCCGATGAGACATTGAATATTATCTTTCTTTCTTTCTTTCTTTCTTTCTTTCTTCCAAACCAACCGAAAGAAAAAATAAATAAATAAATAAACGGAAAGGCGCCACCACCGGTTCACCGCTACACGCACCGGGAATGGGTTGCACTGCGTCGAAACTAGACAATGAAGACACCGTGAGGCGGTGCAAGGAGCGGCGCCGTCTCATGAAGGAAGCCGTCTACGCTCGGCACCACCTGGCCGCCGCTCACTCCGATTACCTCCGTTCCCTCCGACTCACCGGCGTAGCCCTCTACGAATTTGCTGCCGGTGAGCCTCTTTGGGTCTCCGACCAAACCCCCTCCGTTCTTTTCCGCAATCCTTCTTCTCTATCGCACAGAGACCCACCATCGCAACCGCAGCCGCAGTCGCAGCCGCAGCGGCAGCCGCAACCGCAGCCGCAACAGCAAGCTCCACCGCCGGCGAAGTCGCCGTTGTCAATTAATCGACCGCAACGGCCACGGCCTCGTAATTTTTCTCCTTCTTCGTCTCCGGGTGTACCGAGTTTTAAACACCCACACTCAATTCCCGAATCTAGTCCGACAAGTTCTCCACCCGCACATAAAGCCTCTGGCAAGTACAATTTTGGGGCCAATTTTGCGTCCAATTCGACCTATGCAAGTACGCCTTCTCAGTCATCATCGGCCTGGAACTGGGAGAATTTCTACCCTCCTTCTCCTCCTGGCTCCGACTTTTTCCGCCGACCTAAAGACGAAGTCGAGTACCACAACAACGACGAGGACGACAGCGACCGTCATCTCGAGCACCATCTCGACCACGATGACGATGACGACAGTGACGCAGCTGGACGAGAGGAGGTTCATTGCCGGGAATGGGACGATCACTACAGCACGACCAGCTCCGACACCAAATCCGACGATGGAGAAGACTATGGGGATCGGGAATCGAGATCGGAGGTAGGTACGAGATCGAATTTCGGATCTTCGTCGTACAACGAAACGTCGCCGAAGTCAAATCTTCGTCCGCTGGGGAAATCGGACGAAGCAGGATCTTCCGTTAGTTGGAGGGCCGAAAATGTTGACATCTCCGACATGAAAATGGTGGTCCGGCATCGAGATCTAGCCGAGATCGCAGCGGCCATTAAAGAAAATTTCGACAAGGCAGCTTCGTCCGGCGAACAGGTGTCGGAGCTTCTGGAAACCGATCGAGCACAGCTGGATCGGAGTTTTCGACAATTAAAGAGTATGTTTGGACTTTCCTCGAACCTGAAATTATTTCCTTGATGTTGTTCATGTTCAGAACAATTTTCTTAGGGTTTTAAATTACTCAATTTAGGTTTTAAATTTAAATGATTTCGAGGGTTTTTTTCTCTCTCAGAGACTGTTTATCACTCCAGTAGTGTT
Source organism: Tinospora cordifolia (assembly GCA_030144865.1). NCBI lineage: Eukaryota > Viridiplantae > Streptophyta > Magnoliopsida > Ranunculales > Menispermaceae > Tinospora > Tinospora cordifolia. The sequence continues at coordinate 19,983 of JAJIYU010002938.1, read as the reverse complement.
TTCAGTAATCTGAGCTCGAGCTGGACTTCGAAGCCTCCTCTGGCGATAAAATACCGGCTCGATGCCGGTTCGCTAGATGAACCGGGCGGTCCGAAAAGCCATTGTTCGACTTTGGAGCGCCTCTTGGCATGGGAAAAGAAGCTTTACGAAGAAGTAAAGGTACTTTATTTTATTTTCTTCTTTCTTTTTCATTTTCTGCTTTCTTTTCAGTGAGGAAGAAATGACCAAAATCTCCTTTCTTTCGTGTAAAACTAAAGAATGGCCCTCACCAAGTGCTTCTAGCGTAAGTCCACAGCAATACAGCATGGCCATGGAAATTACATAAATGCCCTAATGAATTGGTGGAATGCGATTGGCACCTTTGCAGGATATATAATCTGACATTGGTTGAATTAATTCCGCGTACTGTGTAGCAGTTCCGTAGGAAAGGGCATCCGACTACGACTAGACGCCCAAAATAAGTGTTTTATTATTTTTTGGAACTCTAGTTAAAAATCTATCATTTTACCCTTTTTTTTTTTTTTTTTTTCTCACTGCTAGAATTTTTACGTGTTTATGAACCTGCAGGCTATATACAATCTAATTAGTGGATGAAATCTGTGACTGGCGTGCATGCCATCCTTCTACAATTTCACCCTTCCAACCAAGCAATAAGCCCTTAAATTTCTTTCTAGTCAAAAAGAAAGAAAAATAAATAAATCATAATAGGTTGTCTATTAAATGTTGTTGGTGCGACTTGTGTAATTTAATTTTTATTGATTAAAATGTATCATTTTGAGGTTTCAAGGGAACAACTCAAATTCCTTAGCTGTTCAGTTGTAATCTTTGTATTTGGCTTGGAGAAGTTGGTGAAATTCATCTAGTTTCACTGAATTCTATTATGCTGAGAAAGATTTTATTGAATGTTGCTGAAAAAATGAACTGTCCTTATATTTGAGAAAGTGCCCTTTTATGTTAGTGAAATAATTTTTTTGACTAATTCGCAACTTACGATTAAGCATTTGTCAATACTTGGATGAAGCATTGTCTTCCATGAAAATTCATCACTGTTTGCATTTTGTTTTGGTCATGGCCTACAGAAGATATATAGACCTTCATAATTCAGCAAAATAGTGAGAATAATGTAATAGATAGCTTTTATAGTGCTTTTGCAAGGAATTAGTTGTTGTGTGTGAATTTCATCAATCTTCTAGCGTGATTAGAATCAGTATCTTCCATTCTTTTCCTTAATCACTAAAGTGGATAATGCTTTTATATAGGCTCGAGAAGGAGCAAATATTGAGTGTCAGAAGAAGTTGTCATCGCTACAGAGTCAAGAATACAAGGGTGAAGAGGAAGCAAAGTTGGACAAGACTAAGGCATCAATAAAGAGGCTGCAATCTTTGATTGTGGTGACATCTCAGGCTGTCGCCACTACATCATCTGCTATAATCCATGTCAGAGATACTGAACTCTCACCACAGCTTGTGAATCTTTGTCATGGGTAAGTAAGTTCGCTTTGGTTACTTCTTTTTACTTGCTTCCTAATTTTTAGTAAATACAGTAGTCTTCATAGTAAACTTTGAACAAAGGTGTGGGAATCTTGGTCCATAATGACTGACAGTTTGGACCACTCCTCTTTCCTTGGCAATCAATCGGTTACCTGTATTTCAGTGCTTGAATGCAGTTTTGCATATAATTCAATTAGACCATCACTTTTTTATATGGAAAGCAAAGAACCATTCTGTAATTTCCCCAGCTTTGTAGAAATATTTCAAGATATCTGCAACATCTTAAAACTATTAGTCAAGTCTGTACTCTGTAGACCATCTCGCTGCCGCATTTTTTTTAAAGTTTTTATTCTTTTGTTCTTTTTTTATTTTTAAGAAATGTCAACGGGCTTGCATTAATGAGTGTGTTGAAATTGTAAAGTTTTCTGTCTTTTATACTCTTGCTGTCTGTCTTTGAATCACTTTCTTATGTTAAAGTGGGCATGGGGAGTGCTGGTAAGTCCATGTGTTTTTCCATTTTATTAGGGGCGGGTTTGTGTCAGGCTGATTTTCTCCAGTTTCTTCCAAGTGAAAAGAAAAAAAAATGTATTAAAAAGACTATGCAGTGGATATTGGCTTGAGTACTTGGTCTTGGTTTTTGCTGGTTACCTACTATCTGTCCTTTTACTCTATGTTACCTGTCATACTGATCCAATTTTAAACACTTAAATCCAATTCTAAATATAAACAAAGACTAATTCAGTATATGAAATTCCCATGAATGTGGGTCAAGTGGAAGAGTCTGCAGCGTTTAGGCTTCTCAAATACAGCCTTACTTTGCTTCTGAAGGGACTGCTTTACAGCCTTACTTTGTTTCTGAAGAGACTGCTTTCAAGATTCGAATCCTTGGTCACTTATGGTTTCTAAGAGTCTATTATAACGTTCTTTTCCTGTTTTTCATTTTCTTTCTTTTCTTGTCTTTTGTTTATGTCCTTTTTTTCCTTGCATATATAATGTGAAAGAGGAGAGGTGGTCCACGGGCTGTTGTTAGGTTTCTCTAGCATTTTCAAGTGAGTGTCATTTTATTCCCACCCTAATGTTGACCTAATGTGCACTTTGCTGGGAGAGAATGTTGACCAATGTATAATTCTAAAAGTTCTCTTCTGTAGTGGCTGTCCACAAATAAAACTGCAGGATTTTAATCCGTGACCTCTGTAGTTCTTTTTGGAGGGAATTGTGGTGTGGTTGTGATGCTCAAAAGCGAAAGCTTGATATTCTCCAAGTAGACACTAAAATGTCATCAGTCTCTTAACTCTTAATGATGATATACTTGTGTTTCCTTCCTGCTTAAAGTGTAAGTTGCTACTACCATGTACCAGAGTGGTGGTTTATCACTTTGATAGTGGATGAGACTAGCATTTTAGATAAATCTGCATGAAGATGTTGAAAATCTTCATCAGTATAAGATCTTTGAAACTAGGAAGACTTTCAGAGCACTGAATTGATAGGCTCATGAACTTGAACAAGCATCTTTGTGAAAATGGCAACTGATAAAATTAGAATTGATAGGTTGATGATTAATATAATCCAATATGTAGACCCACGTGACTGGAAGCTACATTTTCCTTCTCAGATGTGTATGCTACTGATTTATTCCTTGTTTAATATTTGATGCAGGCTTATGTGCATGTGGAGATCAATGAACCAGTTCCATGAAGTTCAGAATCACATTGTCCAGCAAGTCCGAGGCCTTGTAAACCGAGCTGCCAAAGGTGATTCGACCTCTGATCTTCACAGACAGGCAACTCACCACTTTGAGTCCACTGTTTCTGGGTGGCACTCCAGCTTTTGCCGCCTCATAAAATACCAGCGAGACTACATTCGGTCTATTCATGGTTGGCTCAAACTTACACTCGTACAAGTAAGCAATGAAAACAACATCAATGGGAGAGAACACCCGGTTTCACTTCAAGCGTCCTCAGATTTCTTTGCCTTTGTTGATGAGTGGAAACAATCCCTTGATCGCCTTCCGGATGCTGTTGCTTCTGAGGCTATCAAAAGCTTTGTTAATGTTGTCCATGTCATTTCTGTGAAGCAATCAGAGGAAATGAAGATTAAAAAGAGGGCAGAGTCCGCATCAAAAGAACTTGAGAAGAAGGCCTCATCACTTCGTAACATTGAGAAGAAGTATTATAACGCGTACTCTATGGTTGGGGTTGGACCTCCGAATGGTGGGTCTCTTGGAGAACAAGCAGCACTTGATGCACGAGATCCACTTGCGGAAAAAAAGCTGGAGCTTGCAGGGTGCCAGAGGCGAGTAGCGGATGAGATGTCTAGGCACAGCAAGGCAGTGGAGGTAACGAGGGCAATGACACTGAATAACATACAAACAGGTTTACCAGGCGTATTCCAGGCCATGACAGACTTCTCTGCCATGTTCACTGCAGCACTTGAAGGCGCTTGCACTCGTTCCTACTCAATTAAGTAAGTAAATAAATTTGAAAATAATTATACATAAATATATTTTTTTTCCTCCCTGTCTCTCGCATGAGATAAACTAGAAATTGCAAGGGCGTGGATTTTTCAGTGGGCCGCCTTCTTCTTCATCTTTTTTTTTTCTTTTTGTTTTCTTGCTCTTTTTGGTATGTAGATATGTGAATTTTGTCTTTTTGTCCTATTTTTGGAAGGTTTTTCTAATGGATTGGAATGGGTACGAGAAATGCCTCTGTATAGTAAAATTGCTGAGATTGTTGTACTTGGGTGGGCATTAAGATAAGCAAGGAAATCATGTATCTTGTGGATTTCTTCTTTTTATTCCTCCGCAATCATTCAATATGTTTCCTTTCTTTTTTGGTTATATTAGAATAATTTAGATTCGTATATGACAGAAAAAGGTGTAAATTATATATATATATATATATATAGGCCCAGGCTGTTATGATTCATCAAAGATGAATAATTGTATGCATGCATAGGTTGGTGGGTAGATAAATATCTCATTTAAGTTTTTGTCTGCGTAGCCACCAGCCAATTTGGGTCTTATTTATGTATGTATCAAGCATCGTGATTGTTCATTCCTGATGTTGCGAATCTGGCACGCAGAAGCCATCTTTTGGCATCTATTGCTAGCCAGCAATTAATTATGTGATCCATTTGATGACGTAAGCTTATCTATTATAATAACAATGATTCTACCTTCCATAAATCTCGCGCCCTTCTTGCTGTTAATTGTCTGCATGCCTCCGTCGGCACCGAGCAATACTCACCAAGTTGTTAAGGGGATCAGTCACACTTCCCCGACATCTACTTTTTTTTCTTCCTGTCTTTTTCTTTTTTTTTTTTTCTTTTTAATCTTTCTTTCTAAAGTTTTATGTGGCTTGTAATTTATGACTATATAGCACACATGTTGAAGGAGAAGACGAGAGGGTTCAACGCACGTCTGACAAAATGTGTAGAACTGATCACTGTGGTTTCCCACCATCTAAATCACACTCTAATAACTAAGCTTTTAAAGCAATTCCTGCAAAAATGTGGAATCCTTCTCCTTAGATATGATCATAGTCTCAAGGAAACAAACGACAATAGCAATGCGGCGACGGGGATGTGTGTGATTTAGATGTAGCATTGCCAATCCTAGCTTTAACAGATTTCTCTATGTTTGGGATGAGCCGATGAGGAAGGTATATGTAATTAAAGAGATCAAGAGGAAAAGCATTTGACCTTTCATAGATTAAGTTCATTTTTCTTTTTTTTCCTTGGCTCCACGTGCAAAAGGATAGCCATTTTTAGAGAAGGATCTTTCCTTACAGATAGATAGATATATTAAATATTAACCTTCAAAAGCAATAGATACTCCACTTATCATGCACGTCGGGCCCATGAATGGCCATGGAATCAGAACTAAGTTGACTACAGAATCACATCTCACCCACTACCCGGCAAGGAAAACAAATATGTCAGACATCCTGCACTGACAATCCTTAGATGGAATGAAGTTGTGCAAGAGCACTTTTCCAAAAAATAGAAAACTTTAACAATTTGAGGGGTTTTATTATTGCAAATTAATTTCCAAGTTACCACGCCACTAGACATCCTTAAGCACCTCAATCAAAATTCACTATTGGCACCCAAGAACCCATTTGGAGTGATACTGAATCCGTCTGGCTATCTAAGTAGCCCAATCAATACCGACCATTAACTAAATTAGTTTCATCTTCATAGATACATTCGTGATTGAATTTTCATTTTGACATATTGGAGTTCCATAACATCAAATCGATCACCTTCGCCAAATTAGCCACTCTAGAGGATCAAATGTTGAAAGCTATAATAAATTCATAAAAAATTTGCATTTCTAGACATTGTAATTTTGATTAGAAAGATGTTAGAAATAGTTTTATTTTTTAAAAGAAAAATAGATTGGAGAAAATAGAGTTGTTCATGACTTTCATTGCATGATTTTAGGTATTTTCAGTCAAATCCTTAATAGATCTTAGATTACAAGTTATTGAAAATCTATATTAACAAAATAAAATGTCCAAATAAGTTAGTAAAAATCTTAAGTTAGGTTTTGAAAATAAGTTTGAATAAATAGAAATAAAATAGGCTACTTAGATAAAGTAAGAGTTCACAATAATGCCAATTAGGTATAGATTTGTTTAAGCTAAGCCTATATTAATAGATTTTATGTCAAATTTTATGCTATAAAAGATTTTGTACTACAATCCTGAGGGGGGCATGAATAAGACTTTTCAAATTCTCCAAAATCTTTAACTATCAACTAATAAACTTTGATAGAACGACAACATACTACACTGCCTATTTGACCCCAATTAGGATTTTTTTTTTTAATTTACCATTACAATCTAACTAACAAATGTGGATCAAAATCGTGGACTTGACTGAACTTTCATTGATGATTCCTACCATTACAATTGATTCAGATTATAGTTGTAAATCTTACCACTACAAAATGAAGTCTAACTTATGAGTGTGTAAAGTCAATGCACAGACATTGGAGGGTTCTATGTGAAACCTAGCTTCTTTAAGATTGACAAAATCTTACCCTATGTACATTCAAACTTTGCAAAAGAAATAATGATGGGTACAAAGTCTCAATGAATTATATTATTGGATAATTCTTAGCCAAGATGACATGAAATGATGCACAAGTATAGAGGATGAGCAGTCTCTTCATATGAAAATGATGATTCAACATTTCTTTCAACTCAAGAGTTTTTCCCACGAGGTGCTTTCCAAAAGAGAAATGATTTGCTTAAGAGAGCATCCCAAGATTTTGAGAATTATATCAAAGGTTAATGAACATTGATATGATTTTGATCTTTTCTTCAAATGATTAAATTCCCCAATATAAATTTTTTTTACTTGAGCACATGCTCAAAAAGAACAAGGTTCACTCCATAGCGAAAATCCAAATGTAAATAATTTTAAAAAAAGAACAAATGAAAGAGTTAAAGGCTCTATGTATATGAAATCCTAAAGAGAAAGTGTGCTTCTTTAGTAGTGCAAATTCAATTGATAAATTTCAACTATCTAAATTTTATAAAAAGTGTGCTTCAACGGGGGGTACATTTTGTTTCTCCTTAAGATTAATTAGTTTAGTCAAAATGGGAGTTCATTGCCAAATGGAAGTTTGTTTCCAAATAGGAGTTCATTTTTACTAAATTTTTAAATACGGAGAAAAGCCTTAAGTTCTCATGCTTCAAACTAAGAGCTTTATTTCAATCCATACGTAGAAAAATTAAAAAAATTTGGTTCAAGCAATGAAGTGTGTTTCATGTGGAAAGCTTGTTTTTGGTTCACATGTGCACTAAGATGACATAAAAATTTCAAGCTTTGATGAAGGATGTCATGATATCCTTCTTTTCTAAACTTTACTTAGCCCAGTTTATTTGTGTGATGACTCACCCCATTTGATGTAGACTTGTATGATTCGTGTACTTATTTTGATGTAAAAATTTTGTTCTTATCAATGAAAATGTGTATACTACTTAATTTGATATAATTTAAAATTTTCATGTTATTTACATATTTTTAAATAGTTAAATTTGAAAATATTAGGAATATCAATATAAAACTAGCATCAAATAAATAGGATGTCATTATGAATCCAAAACAACTAACCATGCTGGATCAAATATTAGAAACAAAAATCAATGTTTTATGATAGGCACACAAATTAAGGCAAGCCATTATTTGATGCTCACAATCCCACCTATAGTTAAACAACATGAGACAAGCCCACACGGGTTTTGAATAGGTAGCATAAAGCATGAGACTCATGCTTACACATGCCATTACAATGGCCATGTGATGATTACATGAAAGAGTGTGCAACACATGGGTGACGGTAGTATGCTCTTATCAAAGTGGCATGCACTTATCATATTTAGGAGCTTATATCATGGTTTTGTCCAACAATTAAACCTCCTCCATTTGTTTAACACTTGTTATACAAAGCATGATGAGGTAATTAATTGCTACATTCCCAATAACATTAAGCACGTACTCCTTAGCCTTCTCTCTGGATTTGAGGATCTTATGCCAAGCCCAATAACATTCCTGGGGCGCTCTCATTGTCTAGAGACTCTTGTTCGTAATGACAGTTATACCCAAACTAACCACGAACTTCATCCTCGATTCTATGAGAATTTTTATGAAAGTGTTTCATTTACTTCTCTTCCATGGAAGTTTTATTTTCCTAGAATGTATCCTCATTTTTGGTCTCTATTTCATGTAGTCGGTCCTCCACAAATCCTTTATGCCAGAGGGATCAATGAAAGAATATCACTTGCCTGATTGGGATGTGGTCGATCGATCGCCTTATCTCAACGTGATGGATAAGAGATCATAGAATGGCAGAGGCAAATAGAGCTTTTGCGCATTTTTGTTAATCCATGAACATGATACATGCAAGAAAGCGTAAGGAAAAAAGAACAAAAACATGCTCCGTCTTGTTCATGTCTTTACGTAAAATCAACCATTAAAACATGCTTCAAGCTCAATTATCTATGCGTTCCAAGAGGAATTTGGTGTCCATTGTTGAGAGAAAAGGAAAGCTGGTTGACATTTGTCAAAACATAGTTAAAAATGAGAGGTGTTGGAGACATTTGATCAGGTGATTGTTACATAGATGAACGTTGAGGTTTTCATGAGTATTTGAGTGATCTAAGATGTGCAATTCCATGGTGAAAGAGCAAGAGAATTGAGCTAAGAAGAATCTCATCAATTGGCCAAGAAATAGAAAGAAAATCAAGACTTACAAAGCAGAGCAAGTCTAGATAGATTTTCAAGCATGCAAAATATGAATTTCGTAGCATAATTTGAGGTAAATTACTAGATTTTGATCTTATTTAGATGAGGTTTATTACTGGTTATTAATTCATGTTGCTGGACTTAGAGAAATTGGTATGAAAATAGTTTGATGCTTGGTAGATTTTGATGGAAAACTTGATGAAAGCAACCTATGTCTACACTAAGTTCAGAGAAAAATAAACTGAGTTAAAATGATCACTTGTATTTGAAATTTTGTGTTGTTGTTGTTGTTGGAAAACTTACTATTATGATGCCAAAATTTCACGATAACAAGACTAAGAAAGGTGCAGGCAAAATGGTTCATCTATAGGTGATTATCACTATTTCTGCACACAGAAAGAACAAGCCAATAATTAGGTTAAAACCTATATTAGATGACCTCAAAAAAATATGAAATAAAATTTTGAGTTTAATTAAAGAAACTTAAAATAGATCTAAATAATTTTGTGAAATCTGATAAACGGATTGATCGTAGAAAAATTAGCAAATTCATTGCATAGAGATAAATTCTTATCATGGAAAGACACGTGAACTTAGATTGATGAACTCTTGTGATTGATGATAATTAATCTTTAAGGTCGTGATATGTGCTTATACTATGTGATATGATTTGTATGCATGTGTTTTGCATAATTAATTTATCATGCATGAATTGATTGGTGAAAGTGTTATAATTATGTATGATTGGTATGATGATTGTACATGATACCATGTGTGGTAGTTAAAATAAGGTAGAAATCTTTCATGAAATAGTAGTGATATTGTGATGGTCTTGTGACTATGATTACAATTCTTGGACATATAACCAATATGTAAATCAAAATAATTATAACATCTTATTCATCTAGCTTTGTAAAGTACGAAAAAGAAAAGAAAAGGTTATTATGAAGAGTATTAGTGTGGTACAAACCAAGGCCAATTTGATGCCTAAGTGAAAGGTAAATAAGATGAACATAGAAAAGCTTGCAAGTTAAATTAGGATATAAGTTGCATTCCTTGGTTGAGCATGAGTGTTTTTATTTGTAAAATGGAGGGTTTATGGCCATGTTTGGTAAGTCGTGATCATGCCCTTGAAGAGGGAATGCAATCTAGGCAAGTTGGTGGGAGGGGTGGAGGGGGTTGGGAAGTCTAGGCATGGTGAGTGGATCTTGTTCACGGTTGCTTGAGGTTAGCTCATCACATGGTCAACATTGGACTCCTAGTTTTGTTATATATGGTATGGTGATCATAGCCCGCTTTGAGCATGATAACTCAACTCCATATCTTGTGAGGCCTTACCATGCTGAAGTGTCAATATTGCAAGGATAGGATCATTTGATAAGGTGTTGCTTGGTAATGAATAAACTCGATAGGTAGTCATAATGCTACGACAATTTTGCTAACATGGTGAACCGGCCCCATTCAAATACTTTTTTCAAATGTTGTCGCTTATTTATTTGGTAGCAAACTACAACCCAACATCTGCCTCCCTAAGCTCAAAGTTAAGTCGTCTGCTTAAAGGTTTCATCTATGAAGCATTAGGCAAAACATGCTTGCCACACACACATCAGTATAAAGGCTTTAGTTGTGGCTTTTCATTTTTGGTGCGATTAAATGTATTAGTTCATTGCTTATCTAACCAACACGATTATAATGACCTAAGTCTATCAATTCACTTCTGTGACTATTGCACCAAGTAAATATGTGTTCCTCTTATGGTTCATCGATATGTGTGGGAATATGGATTCTTGTGGGTCACGAAATTGTTACACTTCATGCATGCATTGTTGTTAGGTCATTTGCTATGTGGCAACATCTTTGCAATCATATTCCTTGATGTGCTCCTTGAGATTCACGACCTTGATGTAGGATGTATGTTAGATGACCATTTTGCCACTTGTTCACATTTCTGTTGAGCTAGTTACAACATGGCTCCACTCTTGCCATTAATCCATTTTTTAATATGTTAGGTAATTATTACCCACCTTAAATGCACTCACATGAATCTTTTCTATAAATATGAGATCCCTACTTCCATTTTTGTCATTCCAAATTACTTTCCTTTCTCTACTTGCTTGATACTTTTAGTTCAACACCATTCTTTGTTGCTTTGGCTTCCTTCCACATTGCTTGGAAACCCTTTTCTCTTTCCTTCTTTTTTATTTTTATTTTTAATTTATATTTCCTTTGTGTGGCTTCTCCATCTTATAATCCCTCTTCTTCCTCTTTTCATTTTAAATTCTCACCTTGTGGACCTGATGCCTTTGTTACTGAGGTATCTTTTTATAGAGAGTTTCATCCAAGTGAGAATGTTAAATTACCCACTATCATTTATGAGAATTGGTCGCATAGGAGTACTTCTAATAGCATACCTGGTCATCATGTTAAGATTGAAGATGAAGTTTTTATAAGTATTCCACTTGATGAGAGTGAGCTATAAATATAAGAGCATATTCTGAATCCATCTATTTGTTCTTTGTGTAGAAAGAAGGAGGAATCGACTGTCCACCTGCTTGTGGAATGTGATTTGGTGAAATACCTATGGAGGGAATGGAACCAAATTCACACCTGTTTTGTCTCTCCATTAGGGGAGAAGCTGTTTTAGTTTTCGGACAATAATATTCTATCAAAGCTCAAGCCTTACCGGAAGTTAGTCCTAGCGGCAATATGGTATGCGTTTTGGGAGGAAAGAAATCAAAGAATCTTCTCTAACAAGACTAAAACAAAAAGGATGGTTTGGGAGCGGTCCAACAATCTTTTTGCTTCTTGGATTTGTTGTACTAAGCTAGGTCTAAGGTATTCCTTTGAAGATTGGATAGGAAGAGTAGGTAGTATTTTACAGTCTTTTGAAAATTGTATTGAAATTTAAAGTCTGGATAACTCATCCAGCTTCTTGTACTTACCTTATTATCAATATATATGTTTCCGTTTCAAAAAAAAAATAAAAAATCAATGGATGAAAGTTATTACAAGAAAAATGGAGTCAATGGGGATTAATCATGCTTGAGACTTGGGTTGATCTTCTATATGAGTCAAAAGCAATTGAAAACAAATCAATTTTTCAAAGTTAAATGCAAGGCATTATTAATAGCTAAGGGTTATAAATTGCAAGGAGTAGATTTTGATGAAATGTGCTCATTTGTTGTGAGATTTGAGTATATTCAACTTCTTTTTTCTTTGTCATTGTATGTTTAGACTTGGAGTTACTTTAAATGTATTTAAAACCATATTTGTTAAAAGCGAAGAGATTTATATGCAACAACCTAAGGTTAATGATAAAAAAAAACCAATAACACATAGTTTGCAACATCAAGCAATCAACATATGGTCTTAAACAATCATTTAGACAATGATATTTGGGATTTCATCAAGCGTTGACATTTTATGGAGCTACAATGATTAATGAAGTGCCCTGTGTCTATATTAAATGTTTAGAAATATATTTTATTTTCATGTCCTTATATATAGATGATACTATAATACTATCCTCACTAGAAATAACATTACATTGATTTTCAACATTAAAGATTGATCCATGGGTGAGGCAAACTTCATATTGGATGTGAAGGTACATAAAAATCCTTCAAAAAAAAAATCTTAGCACTATCTTAGTAAAACTATATTAAATTTTTTTTAACAATTTAATATATAAGATTGCAAAACTATAAATATACTAGCCACCAAAGGAATATCCCTTAATTATGAAATGCGCTCTAAAATGTCTTTTGAAAAACAAAAAGATGTCCAAGGTTCATTACACTAATGCTATTGGAAGTCTTATAAACACAATGATATGTATTAGACTACATATATTTGGTTTAATTAACTTATCATTCGTTATAAAGCAAATCTTACAGAAGCACATTGGGAAGAAAATTTTGAGATTATTGAAAGGCATTATGAAGTTGTGCTTATATTATCATCAGGATGTCATAAGTTTGTTGGGCTTATGTTATCATTGAAATGACATATGTTTGTTGGGCTACTCAAATGTTGATTGGTGTAGTGACCCAAATGACTCCAAATTTACCCCAAGGATATGCTTTCTTGTTGAATAATGGTGCACTATCAAAGTGTAGCAAGAAGTTGGCATGTATTACTTTATCTATATAGAGTAGAGTTTATGACCTATTCTACAACTGTTCAAGAGGCTATTTGGCTTTGACGGTATCTACAACACCTTTAGGTAATTTATGGTAGGGATGTTCATGAAGACCAAAAAATCAAACTAAACCGATGTAAATGGTTTGGTTCGATTTTTGTCACATTTAGTTTAACTTTCGATTTGTTATTTTGAAAGATTAATTCGTTTGGTTTGAGTTGTTGTTCATACATTTATAAATAGTATAAAATTGAATCGAATTGATACAAGAATAAAAGTATCATTTTATCTCATGCTAAAAGAATATAAGGATAAACTTAGAAGTATGAACAAGATTTTTTTAATATACTCATTGTTTTTGATTTGTCTAAATTTAACTGCTCAACAATTATGATTTGAGTCTTGCATGTACATAGATCATCAATTTAATGAAATGTTTTAATGAAAAAAACTTAATGGATATAAATGCATTTTATGTTTTAATTTTAATGATAGAATTAGATACAATATTATTGGAAAGATTAAATATATTTTAAAAAGGTAAAATAGTGTTAATTATAAGATTTATAGTTATAAAGTTGACAAGAGTAACTTGAATAACCCAAACCAAACAAATTCAATTCAATTTGGTTTGGTTTAGTTTTAAGTTATAAAAACCTAAATCGAACTCAATTTGATTAGAATTTTGGGTTTTAGTGAAAACTAAATCAAACTAAAGCATGAATACCCCTTATTTTTGGGGTAGTGAAACCAGTTGAATACACCAAAGATCTCAAATACCATGTCAAGGCTAAGCATATATTCATTAAGTACAATTTTGTTTGAGGCATAGTAGCAAATGGAACAATCTATATACAATATATTTTTACACATAAGATGATGACTAGTCTACTGGCTAAGCCAATTTTTAGAGATGTTACTTCTTTAGTTAGATCATTTAGCAATTTCAAGGAAAATTATGATGATATGATTGCATGATCTACTATTAGTAGCACCAACACACATTACAATGTGTTCACAATTATAATTGACCTACTGACATGGGCAATCACCTTTGACGCCTAATGAAGAGTGAATAAAGCGAGATATTTTACTAATATTGTTGTGAATAGCAATAGGTCATTGACTATGATATATCATCTTGATTGGAGTTAAGATGAAGTGTATTTGTGAAGACTAATGATGGATTGACCTAATATCTATTAATGTTGTTGTTTGGAATTGGATACAAGATCCAATAATTGGCACATTATTTAAATGTGAGATCTTAAGCAACTTAAATTGGGTGCTTATAAGCGACTAGACTACAAATGAATACAATGTTTTGAATTTACATATCTTTTATGGAGAATAATTACTCCATTGTAATATGTAGTTTTACATTACATGTTTAAGACCACCATTTTGAAAGTAAGTGAATTATCTATTCGTCCTCATTGTGTGAGTTCAAATATTTCCATTATGGGGACATAACAAATGTCCTTGGTTACTCTTAACTTTATCACGAAGTTCTTTGATGAGTCACCTAAGATCTCAATCTTGCAAGACTTTACTAGGTAAAGATTAATTCTAAACCCAATGGCGTGAGAGCGAAAGAAAGATCCTTTAGAATCATATCTTTTACTATGTTCTTATATTGCACAATATTCATGTTGTATCATATAGAAACATAAGTAAGAATCTACTCTTAGATTTAGAGGTTTAAATATTATCCTAGAAAGATAGAAAATATTTAAATGAATGTGACTAAGTAAATCTAGGACATTATAAGACATTGACATTTTTTGAGGGGTTGATATTTTTACGTTGGCTCATTATAAGTTCCTCGAATATAACTTCCAAAATACAAGCACACTTATGGTCGTGCGGTCCATTAGCTTGTCACTTCCTTATTAAAAATTTGTAACATATTCACCACGTGTGAGTTGGAGAATAATAACATATGAATCAAAATTGTAGCATCTATGATGTGTTCAACCCCTACGTATCCACCATGTACCATTGAAAGATGTTGAAAGTTGATCCTTGATAAAATATTTATTTATTTTTGATTAAGTTCATAATTTAGATAATTATCATACAATATCTTAGATTAAGTTGGCAACCACCAGGGGGAAGACATCTTATCTCCTAACATCCCTAAACTTCAAGAGAATGATGGAAACTTGATTCTCTAATTTGTGTAGAAATTTAGATTCTCTGAACATGGTTCAATATTTCTTAGAAAGTAGAAATTGAAGCTTTTGGGATTGTTTAGTATGTGTGATTAGATGAAATAGAATTAAAAATTATCATGTTCTCATGTTTTGTTGTAAAGGGACAAGACTAAAAATAATTTTGAGACCATCAACTTATCTCATCATTATAAGATAAAACAATCTTATTTAAACTTGTGAAATTGTTTTATCTTATTCTATTCAGTCTTATTTTTATTCTATTCTATCTTCCTTCTTTACATTCTAATTTCACTGTATTTTATCCTATAAAGATAACTCCTATCATGCACATTCGCATCCTTTGGGTTATGAAATACATGAGAAACGTGTAAGTGTGGTCTTAACCAAATCAAACATGTGAGTTACTTTCAACGATCTTTCGTAATTTTTCTCTAACTCTATTTAAATTCATATTGTATCTGATGCATAATTTGGATTTATAGTTTTAGACTATGGGCCTATTTGTTACTTTGGACTAGCATAAGATAAGATAATTTTTAGTCATGATGTATTGTTTGGAAGTACTGAAGTAACATGTAATAAGATAATTTTTATCAAGAACCACCATTTTATCCTATTATCATAGGATTACTCAATCCTACCAAAAAATAGGATTACTCAATCACACCATTTTTGGTAGGATTGACTAATCCCACTAGTTTTTTTTTTTTTTACTTTTATTTTTAATTTTTTATATCCAAGCCAATCCTATTTTATCCTATTATCTAAAAATGATTCTATGCTATCTTGCCCACCAAACGAACCATTAAAAATCACTTGACTTAAAAGTTATAATTATCATATAAGAGGTAAACTATATATATCATTTGTGGGTTGATAGATCATTAACATAAACAATTCGTTATGTGCATAATGATCGTGTGGACCCAATTTATAATAGAAATATTGTTAATAAATGAGGCAAACAAAGAAATATGGTTGTAATAATATTTAAATACGAGACCTTTTAAATAAACTTTACTTTAATACTATATAAAATTGCACTTTATCTAAAAACTATAACTGTTGGTATAAGAGTTTAACCATGCATACCAAACCTATTATTAAATAACAGGTAAATATTACATAATTTTTATAATTTGCATCTTAAGAAAATGATTTTAATTAAATGGGATAATCACATAAAAATATCCGGCGGCGGGCAGAAATTTTGAAGTTGACGGTGGGCCGTAAACTGCGCATGCGGTTGACGAAGTGGACCAGCCACTGAATCTGGTATGATTTCGCCGGAGGTTCGAAAGTTGAACCCCAAATCTCCGTTTCCGCCAGTGTTCGCTATCAGTCTATCAGTGGTTCAAATGGCTGAGTTGAGGGTGGGATCTGTCCAACCTCCCAGCCCAAAAATCCTTTGAAAAACCCAATTCAGCCAAAGTTGGAGAGAAGATCTGGTGGTTTGGTAATGGAGTTCACCGAGCCTTACAAGCAGACCGGTCCTTGTTGTTTTTCACCAAATGCCCGTTATCTTGCTGTGGCAGTCGATTACCGCTTGGTCATCCGAGATGTTGTGTCCCTCAAGGTACTTCATTCCGTCAAGCGCTCTCTTCTACTTGTTTTTACTAATTTTGAATCTTTCTTCTTTCAATGCTGCGTTTATTTTGTAAAGCTGAATCAAAATTTTTTAATACTAGCAACCAGATTTCGTCTTGGACCGTGAAAGCTCTGTATGCAAACCCTTTCTTTCTCTTCTCAGTTATATATAGATTTATTTTCTTAAAACACGAATTTTTTGTTTGACGTAGAGGTATAATTTCATCTAATCTGACATAGAAAAAGAAAGGTGAAAACTGTTCTTACTAAGGCTCAAAAACAGTCTGAAGAAGCGTAATTACAGCGGACCAAAATCCTTGTAAAGTCAACAAATGGGAAATAGAAATTGTGAGCTGTACTAGAAAATAGCAAGTACATTGTTAGATAATTCCTGAAACAGAACACTCGTGGGAACTGTTGAAAGTTGAAAATATAATTTATGGTGAGCTGAAATTTGAACAAAGAACTTCACTTTCAATTGCTTAATTGGTGATTCTCAAATTACAAATTGAAGTATTTATATCAACATTTAGACTTCCAACTCTATTAGGAAACTTCATTGCAGCTGAAATCCTACACAAGTAACAACCAAATAAATAAACAAAATTAATATAAATCCCTAGTCAAATTCATGTACATTGATGAAACTTGAAGAAACGAGACTGATGATTGGATGATCAATGTGCATCATGCATTAACCAACCCTAGCTAAAAAGAACTCAACTTCAACGAGTGTTGACGATGTCTTGCTCAAACAAGTTAGATTCTGGACAATGACACTTATATTTAGTAATCCACAATCTAGCAAAAGTAGGATGATCTCTCCAAGTATCTGTATAATGTTGTTAACCTTCATTAGTAGGCCCGGATCACTAGCTAAGGCTCCAAAATGACCGCTCAGTGATAAAAGAGGAAGGGGTGCAGAGATAGCCAGGAGGTTTGCCTAGAAGCAGTCACCCGCATTGCGACCTCGTCATCCCATTCCAGGTTCGCTTGCTCATGAGAATTGTAAGATATCTAAACTCATTAAAAAGTAGCAGATGTCTACTTCTATACACCACTACCTCCAAATAGACCAGCCCATGTTTAATCAGGAACTTGAGCCAAACAATTTTTTCAATTTAAATATCACTATGAGATGGAAAAACATGTAGGCCAATAGGATGCATACACCCATATACTTAGCAATAATTTGATTTCATCCCATAATTGTTCCCCCATTAATTCGTTGTTGAACACTTGATTAATTATTACCATCCCTTGGGACCACAAGGCAGTTAATAAAGCATTTAGATCGGTCTCCTTCTATAGGCTGGATAAATTGGAAATGTGGGAGAGTGAGAGGCGTCATCAACATCAAAGTGAGTAATAAACTTTGTACCTTGAAAACGTGATCTAGTTATACCATATCCTCCTTGCATGTGAGCAAGAGAAGAAAATATGATCTATAAAAGATTCTTGAACATCTATTCGCAACCCTTTGGGTGCTACCTTTGCTGGAAAGTAGAAGAGGACGTTAGCTATATCTTCAAAAATTGCAAGATGGTGAATGAAATAAGGAACAGATGGGCAGCATGAACTCAAAATTTTAAAGCTCTAGAGAATGAAAGATGGTTTAAGACGCCAAAATTTTTGAAAACTTTGATAGTCAAACATTATTGGAGATATGCTCTTTTCACTGCATGGTATGCGTTATGGGAGGAAAAGAACAAACACCTCTTCAAAGGGAAAGAAAATAATGCAGACAAGATTTGGGGTAGAGTAGTGTCTATCTTTGCGTCATCGGTCTCAATTTCAACATTAGCTAGGGGATATTCTTGGGTCAAGTGTTTTAGAAACTAGTCATCCATTCTGTCTTAATTATGAGGATCTCTGTTTTGTGGGGCTTAGCCAGTAGGGTGCTTCAATTGCTTGTGTTTGTACTGTAGGGGTCGGGATCTATCATCCCTTTCATGTACTTACTTTTTGCTATTTTATATAAAGATCTTATTTTCTATTTTTATTTTTATTTTTATTTTTTTGACCTTCTTGTAGACACACTATATAATGGTGTGGCAAGTAACATATATTTGGCGATTGTCTTTGCAACTTATTAATGGTAGTTGCCTTTTTATGGCCAATGCCTAGTTGAATACTTTCACATTAAATGGGATCCGTGCATGCCATATATGGGATGAGAGGTAAAAGTTTGTGCCCGGAAGGATTTTAAATGCTTGAGGAGGGACTCACAAGTGAAGTAATTTTATGACGTGAGACACCGTACATGTTCATTTTTTATTATTTGTCAGCCCAACATATTCTAACTTGGACAATATGGAATGAATTTCAAATTGTTCTTTAATGGTAATAGACCTAGGGAAATGAAGATTTTGAGAGGTAGTAGGAGATGGAGTGGTGTCATTTAGACTTTGAAAAGATGATATTAGATGATCATGCATTGAGAACATGAAGAACAATGAGGTGATGCTTCTATGAGAGATGAGGAATCAACCCACTCATCTTCTCCAAAATGAAAGGTTCAATGATCCCCAACCTTAAAATCCTAGAGTGGCATAACCTGTGATGCAAGGGATGCACTAAACTTCTATGTACTTATTTAGGTGGCTGGCTCTTCTCACATCAAAATTAGGACAATTTGAGGTCCACTTTGAACAAAATCAAATCTCAAACAGTGTTTTCCTTATGTTTTCTCCAAATCCACTTCCCACACAAGGGCATGTTTTGCATTGCGGTATTACATATACCCATTTGACCATTCTCCAATAATTTTTGAACCACAAACCATTTAATTGAACTTCGCAAAGCCATGCCAACCTTATCTCACTAGAAGGACTTCAACTTATCTTCTTTTTGGTTGCCCTTCTTACGTAGGATCTTGAACAATGGCAAATGATATGTGGGATCATTGATAAGATGGAGCGGATAAGTGCCAAGTGTTCTCTCTTAGAAAGGAAGGCCCTCATCTATCTTTCTAACCTTTTTGTAATTTTAGATAAGACTTGCTCCCAAAATTCTGAAAGCAAGTGATTCCCCCTAATGACATTCCAAGGTAGTTCATTGATCGAGCCCCCACAGAGTATCCCTCAAAATTTGCCAAATGGATTATTGGTTCTTGATCCATATTGATATTTGGTACTTGCCAATTCACAATTGGCAATGTTTGCCTTCAACCTTAAGATCTCACCAAACCAATGTAAACCTAATTAGGCTGTAGACCTAATGATATTATAGACTTGGGTTAATTGAATCTTGTATTGGCCTTACTTGGATATTTGGCGTTGAAGCTTACTCAAGTCAAACATTAGCATTAATAGTTATATTGTTTGTTATGATC
>JAJIYU010002937.1:0-28473 GCA_030144865.1 Tinospora cordifolia | reverse complement strand
ATTTTTGTACATAGACTAATGTACACAGGAACCCTAATGCATTTGGGTCTAAGAAGAAGAAAATGTAGCACGGGCCCGTCTCCCGGGTATCCCAAGATTTTTGATCAAATAAAATTGAACCATCAGATGATGTGGAAGATGGGACTTGGGAGGCGGGGTGTTACACTGAAAAATAAAGATTTAAGTTGCATATGATGTTGATGTTAGGGTATTGTGATAGAACACACAAATAAGGCATGTGTGTATGAGATCACTAGTGTGCATGCATAATTAAGGGATGGTTTAATGTAATTGCAAGTAGTGTAATATTTTCATGCATTTAGATGTCAATAACCAGCAAGGTGGTTCGTTGAAAATTGATGATAATGCCTAAGATGTTAGAAACTGGTGTGAGAGTATATTATCCATCAATTAAGGAAATTATGCATGTAAGTAGTGAAAATGGCTATGATTTCATGCACTTGATGAATGCTGGTCATAGATGAACATTTAATGGCCTTAGAAGTGTTTTGTAAAGGTCTAAAAATTATTTAGATAGTGAGTGTTCATAGTTGGAAAAAAATATAGGTTAAGTCGAACAATCGAAAAAGGGCAACAATGTGCACTGAATCACTAAATAGAGCAAATGGTGCATTATTTGCCATGTTTAGTAAAAAATCATTAAAATGATGATGTAAAAATATTAGATGATGTTCAAATACTAAAAATAATTATTTTAAATATTTTAGCTTGAGAATTCAAGATGTGTGGGACTATAGTACAAGAAACAAAGGGCATTGGAGATGGCACTAACAAGGTGGAAAAATATTAGATGATGTTCAACTACTAAAAATAATTATTTTAAATATTTTAGATTGAGAATTCAAGACATGTGGGACTATAGTACAAGAAACAAAGGGAATTGGAGATGGCACTAACAAGTTGGAAGTGACTACCTTACTCTTCTATATTATTTAAGTTTTATGCAATGTGTTTATTTGTTATTTTGATTAAATATTTAGGAGCATGCTAGTATGTTGATTGATAAATATTTGGATTCTATAATTTTCATGTATTTATGATGTATGTTAAATAGCATGTTGTATGACACTATGTATGTTGGATTGCATGTTTTAAAATATTTTGTATAAGTTCGTTATTGTACAATGAGCTCTTGAGCATACTAGATTTAGAAAGTTTTGAATGTTATATTAAATAAATATAATTAAGAATTGAACCACATACTAACACAATGAATTAGTAGTTGGTCACCATGAGTGTTCTCAAATATATAGAATAACTTTTACTAAGAAGAATGGAGTGATGGGTGTGTCCCTAGTTCCTTAATGTAGGACGACAAGTGTGTCCCTAAAATCCTTATGGTATAGTGTGTGTCCCTACTTACTGATTGACAGTTGACATGATGAGAATATCAGGGATAATCTTTTTAGTTAGAATAACAACTGAAAAACAATTGAAAATGTTTGAATGCTTAATGTTTGATAATTGTTTACATGTTTTATATAGTTTGACTTGAATAATGCCTGAGATGTATAATGCATGATCCTTCAGGCTATTTGTGCTCGCCCAAATTTTTATTTTTTGGGTACCTAGTAAGAGAGTACTCGCATTAATGAGATAGAGTAGAGGATAGCGTAGTAGTGGACCTCACTAAAGAGATCATTTTAGTAATAAATTTGTTTATTGGTTTTAGTTTGGGCATCTAGCTTAGATTCAATACTTATTTTCGATCTTTATTTCATTATTTGGAATAAGGCCATAGCGCCAAACTCTAGTTAGTATTATTGATGTTTATTTTCTTTTATTAATATGTCATCTCAAAGTTTTTAGTTATTAATCTATTGATCAGTTTATTTATGCACTCTTGTGATTTGTTGGAATGTGACGTGTTAAGGAGATTATGATAATTGAATAATAATGCGTCAGTTCTAAATTGTGACATGTGAAAGAATGAAAATAAAATTTATATGTCTATCTATGTGAAATTATTATGAAATTGTTATAGTTTGGGAATCAAGGTGTTACACAAGGCCTACCATAAAACGCCTTATATGGAGCCATTTGAATGCTCGTGCCAGATAACTATTGTTATAAGTGAACTTTGCTAAATCTAGATACTTACCTGTAACACCCTGCCTTGCGATGGCCATCGTAGAGGGCACAATTACCGAATGACACTCTTACAATATTGATAAATATAATAAAATAAAACATATAACAATAATACCTTCGGGCCACTCGAGAGACAAGATGTCACTATAACTGTCTGTATATATATCTGTCAACTCAATATCTTCCCTGGTCAAACCAAGGCTTTAAAAAACTCAATATTTTCTTTATCAAAATTTCTTGAATAAAACATAAATCTCAAATTTCATAAACCAATTAAAACTTTAAAATAAGATAAACCAATTTAAACTTAAAAAAACATAATTCAAATAAGATTCAAGAGGTTCAATGACCTATGTATTTACATCCGTAAAATAAGTTTAAAACAAAAAGAGTAAACTAGGCCAGCATGTCCAACTAAAAAAATAATAAAATAAATGTTGAAAAGAGAAAGAGAGCTCCCATGGGCCAACATCAACATCTAATCAATGAGTACCTAAAAAAATTAGAAAATGGGTGAGCTCAAAGAATCTAGTGGATCATTCCAAATATTTAAACCATTATTTTAACCAAACAAAGCACACATGTCACCCACTTCCATAGAGTAGGTGTTTCAAGCAATTGATTTTTTATTAGTTCTTGTTAAGGCCGGAATGACTTTTCTTCAAATGTTCCAAATTTGGGGAGTAAGGTCTATTCTAGACGCTCAAACCCATCTCATCAATCAAGGAAGTGGGGTCTTATAACACCCCGATTTTCGACCGGACCTCCGTTCACGTGTTGCGTCACGTGTGGATTGTCGCCCGATGAAAATCGAGATGCTACTAAAATTCTTTTCTGTCGAAAATATCTTTTCTTCAAAATACAGTTCATAATTCTTTAACTCTCAAGTTCAAGTCCATAAAGATATCATGTACAATATAGAAAATCATCGTAAGTCTTTCAAATGAATCTTAAGTAAAGCAGCGGAAACACTTTCCAAATTATTTAGTTGAACCAATTTGTTACACGAGAAAATACATCGAAAAATGAAACAATTGAAATTAAACCAATGAAAACATGTTACAATAATCCAGTGAAATATCTAAAGCAAGACTTCCAAATCACCTATTCCCGACGACCTCCCCATGAGGTGTCCAAACAAAGTGCGGGTCTTCTGACGTGGTCAATAGATCCTACGTCCAAGTGTACCTGAAAAATATAATGGGTGAGCTCGAAAGCCCAGTGGATCATTCCTACACATCGCACACATTATACAGACCCAATCCAAGACATTACAAACACTTTCAAACATTAGGCGTTTCAAACATTTATTTGGTTTAGGTTGTAGTTAAGACCGGAAGAGGATTGAGATGCCTCTCGGTATTCCCTGTGATCCAATCTAATCGTAATCATAGAGGCCTCAGGTGGTACCATCCAAAATCAATCATATCTCAATATCACAATCCAAGAGAGAGAGTAATTGTCATGACGTCGTATTGTCTCCCAAAGACTTCGAGCTGTCATAGTCAGCTCAGGGTGGGAATACCTACGATCCGCCTTGCGGCTCGTCAATCGCACCGGTACGTGGATTCTTAATAAACCTTCATCTTCTTTTAGTTTAATACAGTTGATTCAATCACACCAAAACATCATTCATATCATAGCAAGCAAAACGAATAATATCAGACAATAGCATGGTAAGATAAATGATCAACGATGAAATCTAAAAGCATAGTCTCCTATACAAGTATGCCAAGATCAACAAACTAATCATTGCACATCATTCAACAATAATAACAAATTCAAATCAATCTTTTTCAAAGACATTAACAACTTAAAACCTATTCAAACAAATGTCTTGAATTTTAAATCCGCATAATAAATGTGAGAGAGAAAATCACGCCCACCTGAATTCTTGGCAATTTCCTACTCCTTTGTCACTACGATCATCCTAGAGCTCTCTATCTGCAAAATAATCATAGCGTATAATTTCTCGATAAATATTTCGATTATTTGCTTACTACTAATGTTCACGAGGAATTTGACACGTTTCTAGGAATCTTTTGTATCTTTACAATTTGAATGTTCTATGGTTTCTAATTCTTTTTATTATAGTTAAATTATTCTCAGAATAATTACAAACAAAATAAGACTTCTATTTGACGAATCTTTAGTCTTATTCTACTCCCAAAATTTTAGCAAAATCACTTATAGTATTAATTTGAATAATTATTATTGAGTTATTTTTCTAATTTAATATTTATCTACTTTAATAATTGAGTACTTAAATAAATGATTTTTCATTTCTTTAACTACTTAATTTAAACATTTGAATACTTGAAGATACATTAATTAATTCTTTATTTTTCAAACCTTAGTATTATGTCATA
Organism: Tinospora cordifolia; assembly: GCA_030144865.1. Taxonomy (NCBI): domain Eukaryota; kingdom Viridiplantae; phylum Streptophyta; class Magnoliopsida; order Ranunculales; family Menispermaceae; genus Tinospora; species Tinospora cordifolia. The sequence continues at coordinate 23,992 of JAJIYU010002937.1, read as the reverse complement.
AAAGCTTTATTATTCTAACCAATGCATATCAATTTATTTGCAGTACATTAGATTCTACTCTAAGTTATATTGATAAACCTTATTATAGTTTCATTATTGACTAAACATACCGAAACCACATTAATCAAATCTTTGTAATTTTCTAGCTTATCTTTGATTATTAAAAGTGTCGTTTTACATTAATCTTAGTATTTACAGTTCCTTATTCCACTTAGTGATATATTATTGTACAATTCTTAATTCTAATTTATCAAGTACTTATATGCAATTAGATCACTACTAACCTGATTTTCCAGTTTAATCACTAATCTTATAGTATAATTCAGTCTACATTAATAATTTTCATTTTACTTTGATTATTCAGCGAATATGTTTAAGTTCTTTAATCCAAAAAAATTAAAATGAATTTCCTTACCTACTAACACGGTCCACACACCAGATGAATGAAATTACTACCACAGACTTCTTTCTTCTTTTCACCAAGCAGCATGCCCCATCCAAGCTGAACCATTAACCTCCAAACTCCAACACACATGTATATACCACGTATGAAACTTCCCTGTTTCACGATTCACCAGCTCAAACAGATATCAGATTTGTTTTTCCCTTCCTTGTTGTTGTTATAGATATCTAAGATATTATTATATAAGATATTATATTGTAATATCTTAGATATCATTATATTATTTCTTAGATTTTATATTATAAGATATTATTATATTTAATTATAAAGATTATATTGAATTCTGAATGAACAATTACATATTACATAAGGCTATTTATAGTCAAATACAAGAGCAAAAAAAGAAAAAATAAAAAGATATAGAAGATATTGTATAATCTTTATAATTAAATATAATAATATCTTATAATATAATATCTAAGATATAATATAATGATATCTAAGATATTACAATATAATATCTTATATAATAATATCTTAGATATTTATAACATCCCCCCTCAAACTCAAGGTGGTAGAAGAAATCATCTTGAGTTTGTCAACAAAATGCAGGCGCAATAGTTAGCGCAAAAAAAAAGATGCGGCACGGGAGATACCGTGGCATAGCGAGCGCAATAATTAGCTCACAAGAAAAGATACGGCACGAGAGATACCGTGGCATAACGAACGAGCGCAATAATTAGCGCACAAGAAAAAATGCGACACGGGAGATACCGTGGCATAACAAGCGCAATAGTTAGCGCACAAGAAAGGATGTGGCACAGAAAATACCGTGGCATAAAAGATGCTACACGAAAAATACCGTGGCATAGCAAACGCTATAGTTAGCGCATAAGAAAATAAATATAATATTATAATATCATATAAACTTCAGATTTATACAATATATATGGCAGGGTCGGCGACGCAGCAGCAAAGACTTCGACGGACCAGCACTAGTAACAATTGGCGGTGAGTAAGATGGCCAACAGTGAGCACGACGGCCGGTAGCAAGAGACGACCAACAGCAGTGAAGATTCGGTGGCACCGCTCAACGGTAGAAAAATCACTCAACAGTAGAAAAATCACTCAACAGCAGCAGTGAAATCGGATAGCGGTTGTGTGCGTGTGTGCAAGCAAACAGAGACAGAGAGGAAACAGATAAGAACAATGTGCAGTAGGTAGCAAAGATGGTTTCAGCCGACCAATGATTTCATCTGGCCATTGGCCGGCCAATGATTTCATCTAGCCATTGACCGGCCGGAACGGCAAAAAGCTAAAAGTATCTCAAAATACTAAACCTAGCTCTGATACCATAATATGAATTGAATTATATTGAATTCTGAATGAACAATTACATATTACATAAAACTATTTATAGTCGAATACAAGAACAAAAAAGAAAAATATAATAAGATACAGAAGATATTGTATAATCTTTATAATTAAATATAAATATATCTTATAATATAATATCTAAGATATAATATAATGATATCTAAGATATTACAATATAATATCTTATATAATAATATCTTAGATATCTATAACAGTTGTTTCAATCAAATTCTCATAACACAAATTCAAAGCTTCAAACTCCTCTGTTTTTCACCGTCCAACCCCAGAAATCTGAAACTCTCATCACAACCGTCTCAGCTACCGAACGAACCCCAAGGTGAAGGAATCTTTTACCGTAGTTTCCTTCTTCAACGTTTGGACCCAGAGTTTCAATTTCTTTTTTTTTTTTTTTTTTTATATCACGAACCAGACGACGAAATTTAAAACTCAGACCGTGTCCCAATTTTCCTCTGTTCTTGTTTCATGGCTCTGTTTTGATCACCCAACCCAGAATTCCGCCTCCTGCTCACGGTTTTCAGTCTGCCACTGCACTGTCCATCACCTCTCCTTCTTCCAGTCGCCTTCTTCTTCTTCGGTTGTCCGTGAAACCAAACCCAGAAAGTCAGCCTCCAATGTCTTCAGCTTCTTCTTCACTCTTCTTCTTCTTCAATCACCCCTCTGTTCGGCACACGGTGAGCAGCAGTAGTAGCAACCCGATCTCTAGTTTCCAACACCAACAAATCGTCTTCGGCTCCTCTGTTTTTAGTTGCAGCAGCCCAGAATTTCAAGTTGAAATCTGGTCTTCTTCTTCGGCTTAACTGCTTTCAGCTACTTTTCTTCTTCTCTGCAACTTCTCTCATGACCACGACCAGCAACCTCAATCTCCACTTCCAACTCCAATTTCCGACCATCATCCCTTTTTATAGACGTAAACGATTGTTCTCGACTCTCCGACTCACCGCCAATTTCTGCCGCGAAAGTTCTCAATTCATCCTTCACCGATTGAATTCGAAGACACTCGAATTTTCGGAGGTAAAAATTCAAGGATGCTCACATTGTTGAACCGCCAAATTAGGTGAATTTGGTTTTTATTTGTTTTAGTTATTTTATTATTATTTTTTCTAAATTCCTTCCTTAATTACTTATAATCTCATTTATTAGATTTGATCTTGTTTATTATTATTATTTTATTTTATTTTATTTTTTAAGTTCATTCCATAAAATACTGATAAGTTCCATTTATTAAATTTTTCCTTATTTATTTGATTAATTAAATTTAAATTTCTTGAAATTTTCTAATTCTAAATTTTCATTTTATTTCTTTGGCATAGATTATATTATTTCTAAAGTGTATATCTTTTTATTTATTTATTATTATTTTTATTATTATCATTATTATTTTTCCACTAATTCATAATAACCTTCAACTAATTAATTTCGCTATTTATACCTATCTATAAAACATAAATTATCGTTTTATCATACTATTATTAGTATTATTATTTTTTCATCAAACAATAGATTTCATTTTCGCATCACTCGCGCTTTCGCGCGAGCAAGCGATTAACTTATTTACTCTTGTTCACTCATGACGTGGCACGACCTCAAAGTTACGGGGTGTTACAGGTCTATTTTAAACTCCCAGTTCAATCTCAAATAATCTCATCAAAATCATTTATCAAATTACGACTGAGGCCGAATCTATGGTTGGCACACTCATGATGGCACCCATTGGTATGTCAACGCGCTGGTACATGGTTAAAATCTTTATTAATCTTTCTTTAATGAAATTTCATAATCATGACATAGTAAAATCATATATACAATTCAAAGCATATATGGATGCATTGTCGTTATGATATTCTATTCATGTAGGTCATTAGAAATATTACTTGCATGATAATAGATAAGCTACATGATATCAACCATAAAACAAATTGTTCAATCATTCAATAGCATTCATCCAAATCATATTCCTAACTATTAACCGTACATGCATACTTTGTTTAATTTAAAATCCAAAATCATATCCACCTATTTTGAAGTCCAAAAATCTCAAGATCCACACTGCCCTAGGATTTACCTGAGATGTTGACCTAAATAAAATAAAAATAAATTTCTTAGTAATCAATGGTAACTTTGATATGTTAAATCTTCTTTTTTCTGTTTTTAAAATTTTTAAAATTTATTTTATTTCATAGGAAATTTTCACTATTTTCAGTGCCATTTTTTTGTATTGTTGCCCTAGTTTCCACTCTGAAGGTAACCAATATTATTTTTCCTTACTAAAATTCATTATAACTAATTTTTATTGAACATACTATAATTAATTTTATTCATAAAAGCTTAAATAAAAATATCAAGCCTATTTTGCATGATAATTGAATTTCTGATTTTTAATAAAAAACCTTTATTATTCACATCTACAATCTCTTTTTATGTCTACTAATATTTTTAATAAAAAACCTTTATTATTTTATATTTATTTACCAGCAACCAAAATCTCTGATTTTTCTACCAATTTTTTTTTTCTAATTTTCATAGTTTACATTTATTTTTGTTAAGTTCCCACATTATTGCCCTAATTGTCTCATTTTTTAACCCAATAGGCCATAACCTATTAATATAACTTATTAATTTATTTTTAACTGAATTTTTTATAAAATTTCCCATAACCTAATTTTCTGAAAAACTTTACTAAATTAATGCTTTATTTTTTTTTTCACAATTACTTAAACTACATTAGTTTCCATTCTATTTTGAGCAAACACTATGCCCTAGTGCAAGGGGTTTTTTTTTTCCCTTTTCTCTTTCATTTTTTTTTAGTTTGTTCACATTAATTTTCATTCTAGCCAAATTAAATTTAATCATAATTTCCAGCAACTTAAATTCTAGAAAATTTTTTCTTCTAATTACATATAAAAATGACACTACTTTCGCAATTGATCAATATTACATACACTTAGAGCGATACTTTCACCACAAATTAATCTACTAAATTGATTGCACCATAATTATATACATAAATGTATTTTTATTAAAATTTTAACATCCTACATCGCCTATGTATTGTGGAGCTCTTGGGTTGAAAAGTGCAAGAAGGTGTGTTCTTTGCACTGTGGCCTTTTGGAAAAGCCCATACCTCTGTGATGAGGTAGTTAAAGTGGGGATAGTACCGGTACGACAAACCCCACAATTGCCTTATTGGTATCAGAGCCACTCTAGGGGTACTAGAGGTGTGAGTCATGAGGACAAGACTACCATGAGTTGGGTGGATTGTAACATTCCACATCGCCTATGTACCAGAGAGGTCTTGGGCTAATAAGTGCAGGGAGGTGTGTTCTTTGAACCAAAGACTTTTGGAAAATCCCATGCTTCTGTGACGACCGTGGTTAAAGTGAGGACAGTATCAGTACAACAGACCTTGCAATTGCCTTATTGGTATTAGAACCACTCCGGGGGTATTAGAGGTGTGAGTCCTGAGGGCAAGACTACCATGAATTGGGTGGATTATAATATCCCACATCGCTTGTGTACTGGATAGGTGTTATGCAAATAAGTGCGGGGAGGTATGTTCTTTGTACCAAAGCCCTTTGGAAAACCCCAAACCTTTGTAAGAGGTGGTTAAAGTGGGAATAGTATCAGTACGGCAGGCCCCGAAACTGCCTTGTTGGTATCAGAGCCACTCTAGGGATACTTGAGGTATGATCTTGAGGACAAGACTGCCATGAGTTGGGTCAATTGTAACATCCCACATCGCTTGTGTATTAAAGAGGATTTGGGCTAATAAGTGTGGGGAGGTGTGTTCTTTGAATTGAAGCCTTTTGGAAAATCCCATACCTCTATGATGAGGTGGTTAAAGTGGGAACAATATCGGTACGATAGGCCCCAAAATTGCCTTATTGGTATTAGAGCCACTCCAAGGGTACTATAGGTGTTAGTCCAAAGGATAGGACTGCCATGAGTTGGATAGATTGTAATATCCCACATTGCCTGTGTTGTAACACCCCAATTTTCAGCCGGACCTCCGTTCATGTGTTATCTCACGTGTGGATCATCATCCGTAGAAAATCAAGGTGCTACCAAAAATTTTCTTTCTGTCCAAATCTTTTTCTTCAAACTCAAGTTTATAATTGTTCGTTCTCAAGTCAACGTTTGAATAATTTCTCATACAGAACAAAAGAATCAAAATAATTCCTCAAACCATTCACCGGGTTTAGCAATACAAATCATAATTAATGCAGCAGAAATACTTTAAAACTCGAAATTAAAACAAATGTCAAGATAAAATATGGCGTACAATTCAGGTTAACTAAATTTAAAATTAAATAAATCCATGAAAATTGTTCCAATAAAACAAGCAAAATATAACCTCTAAAGTCTCATATTCCGGACAACCTCCCCATGAGGTGTCTTAGCTGCATGTAAGTCTTCTGACGTAGACGGTTGTGTACTATGCCCAATTATTCCTGAAAAATAGAACGGGAGTGAGCTCGAAAGCCCAGTAGATTGTTCCTACATATCACATACATTATACAAACCTAATCCAAAACATTACAAACACTTTCAAACATTAGGCGTTTCAAACATTTATTTGTTTTAGTTGTAGTCTAAGACTGGAAGAGGGTTGAGATGCTTCTCAGTATTCCTTGTGATCTGAATCAACACAAATCTTAGGTAACGCCTAAGGCCGGTTACCTGTCAGAGTCACAATCCAAGGGAGTGTACTTACTGCAGCTTGTACCGTCTCCCAAAGACTTCGAGCTGTCACAGTCAGCTCCGGGTGGGAATACCTACGATCAAGCAGTAACATATAGGAGATGCCACCTCGATCCGCTTCAGGCTCGTCAATCATACTGGTACGTGGATTCTTAATAAACCATCGTCTTATTTTAGTTTTACAAACAATCTCAATGACATCAAACATTACACAATACACTAGAACATATATCCAAACTATGCTTGCAAGTTAACATGATAAGGTGCATGAATAAACAGTAGGATCTCGATACACATCTTCCTAGTCATGCATGCCATAATTGAGTAAATCTAAATGCAAGATCATATCATGAACTAATTATGCATGAGTCTGAATAATTTATCATACATCATACAACATTCAAATAAACCAAACAATTTCCAATCAATTTCCTAATAAGATTCTAATAACTTAGAAACTCAAATTAAAAGGATTCTGCGGATATAATCCTAATTTAAGTAGGAATGACTTTTATTCGATAAATGAGAAATAATATTAGAGGTTAAAAAAAACTTAATTATTTAAATTAGTTAAAAAAACATAACAAAAATAAAATCTTGAAAGCACTAATTATTCAAAGGAATAACAAGCTAACATTCTTCATCATAGTAATATGATAAGGGTAGTGTGAGCAGACAAATACCTTGGCTATATTCATGAATCTAATGGATAGGACCAAGCTGAAGATGGAAGTGTCCTATAAGTAGAATCAGAGTGGCGTAGTGGAGTGAATGGGCCCATGGCAAATTATGTAAATGTAGATCGATCAACAAAGGTAGTCACTTCTTACCAACTCGATCTACAGACTTAGTGAATCAACTAAGGGAATGCACATATCATAAAGTATTAACTTGACTAAAATTTCGAGGACGAAATTTCATTTAAGGGGGGTAGATTGTAATACCCCGAAATCTTGCGAACGCGTTACGTCGCAAGTGATATAAAATAAAATATCATTTTGTAGAAAAACGAGAATTTAAAATAAAATAACAAAATGAATAATAAAAAATAATAACAATATGAAAAATAGATATTTTTGAATTAAGAATGTTTAATTTAATAATACGAATTTTACGAGCTCCACAAAATATAAATGAGATAAGGGTTGATCTAAATTATCAATGCATTAAAATTCTAGATTGTTTGGAAAAGAAAATAATTATTCGTTGATCGAAGGAAAACAAATCAAGTAGTGATTGATCGAAAATTGGGGTGTTACATGTGTATTGGAGAAGTCTTGGGCTAATAACTGCAAGGAGGTGTGTTCTTTGTGCTGAAGCCGTTTGAAAAACCCCATATCTCAGTGAGAGGTGGTTAAGTGGGGATAATATTAATACGATAGGCCCTACAACTGCCTTCTTGGCATCAGAGCTACTCCAAGGCTACTAAAGGGTGTGAGTCCTGAGGATATGATTGCCATGAGTTGGGTGGATTGTAAAATCCTGCATCGCCTATGTAATGAAGATGTCTTAGGCTAATAAGTAAGGGGATGTGTGTTCCTTATACCAAAGCCTTTTAGAAAACTCCATACCCCTGTGAGATGAGGTTAAAGTGGGGATAGTATTGGTACGACAGGCCCTACAACTGCCTTATTGGTATTAGAGCCACTCCGGGGGTATTGGAGGTGTGAATCCTTAAGGACAAGACTACTATGATTTGGGTGGATTGAAGCATCCCACATCGCCTGTGTACTAGAGAGGTCTTGGGCAAATAAGTGCGCAGAGGTGTGTTCTTTGTATTGAGGCCTTTTAAAAAATCTCATACCTTTGTTAGAGGAGGTTAAAGTTAGGACAATATTAGTATGGCAGGCCCTACAACTGCCTTGTTGGTATCAGAGCCACTTCGGGGGTACTAAAGATGTGAGCCTTGAGGACAAGACTACCATGAGTTGGGTGGATTGTAACATCCCACATTGTGTGTGTCCTAGAGAGGTCTTGGGTGAATAAATGTGAGGAGGTGTGTTCTTTGCACCGAGGCCTTTTAGAAAATCCCATACTTCTATGAGAGGTGGTTAAAGTGGGGACAATATCGATATGGTAGGCCCTACAACTGTCTTGTTGGTATTAAAGCCACTCTGGGGGTATCAGAGATGTGGGTAGACATCACTGCCAGGAGTTGGATCGATTGTAACATCTCACATCGCCTGTGTACTGGAGAGATCTTGGGCTAATAAGTGTAAGGTGGTGTGTTCTTTATACTGAGGCCTTTTGGAAAACCCCATAAATTTGTGAGAGGTGACATAACGGTATGGCAGGCCCAGCAATTGTCTTGTTGGTATCAGAGCCACTCCGAGGATACTAGAGGTGTGAGTCCCGAGGATAGGATTGTCATGAGTTGGGTGGATTGTAACATCCCACGTCTCCTGTGTATTGGAAAGGTCTTGGGCTAATAAGTGCGGGGAGGTGTGTTCCTTGAACTGAGGCGATTTTGAAAACTACATACCTCTGCAATGAGGTGGTTAAAGTGGGGACAGTATTAGTATGGGAAACCCCGCAACTATCTTATTGGTTTCATAAGCACTCAAGTGGTGCTAGAGGTGCGAGTCTTGAGGACAACATTGCCATGAGTTGGGTCGATTGTAATATCCCACATTGCATGTGTACTGGAGAGGTCTTGGGATAATAACTATGGGGAGGTGTGTTCTTGGTATCGAGGCCTTTTGAAAAACCCTATACTTCTGTGAGAGGTGGTTAAAGGGGAGATAGTATAACTCAGTTGGCCCAAAAATTGCCTTGTTGGCATCAGAGGCACTCTGGGGGTACTAGAGGTGTGAGTGTTCCTGAGAACAGGACAACCATGAGTTGGGTAGATTATAATATCCCACATTGCCTACGTACTTGAGAGGTCTTTGGCTAATAAGTGCGGGGATGTGTGTTTTTTGTACCGAGGCCTTTCAAAAAACCCCATACCTCCGTGAGAGGTGGTTAAAGTGGGGACAGTATTGGTACAGTAGACTTCGCAATTGCTTTGTTGGTATCAAAGCCACTCTGACTAGAGGTGTGAGTTTTGAGGACAGGACTACAATGAGTTGGGTGGATTGTAATATCTCACATCGCCTGTGTACTAGAGTGGTATTAGGCTAATGAGTGTGAGGACGAGTGTTCTTTGTACCAAGGCCTTTTGGAAAATCCTATACCTCTATGAGAGGTGTTTAAAGTGGGAAGCGTATGGTATGGCAGGCCCTGCAACTGCCTTATTGGAATTAGAGCCACTCCAGGGTACTAGAGGTGTGAGTCTTGTGGAATGGGCTGCCATGAGTTGGGTGGGTTGTAATATCCCACATCACTAGCGTACTGGAGAGGTCTTGGGCTAATAAGTGGGGGGAGGTGGGTTCATTATACCGAGGTTTTTTTGAAAACCCAATACTTTTGTGAGAAGTGGTTAAAGTGGGGACAGTATTGGTATGGCAGGGCTCGCAACTGCCTTGTTGGTATCAGAGCCACTCTAGGAATACTAGAGGTGTGAGTCCTCATGACAGGATTGCCATGAGTTGGGTGGATCGTAATAGCCCACATCGCGTGTGTACTAAAGAGGTTTTGGGCGAACAAGTGCTGGAAGGTGTTTTTTTTGTACTGAAGCCTTTTGGAAAACCCCATAGTTTTATGAGAGGTGGTTAAAGTGGGGACAATATTGATAGGGCAGGCCCTGCAACTACCTTGTTGGTATCAGAGCCATTCTAGGGGTATTAGAGGTGTGAGTCTTGAGGACATGACTGCAATGATTTGGATGGATTGTAACATCCCCCATTGCCTGTGTACTGGAGATGTCTTGAACTAATAAGTGCGGGGAGGTGTGTTCCTTGTACCGAGGCCTTTAGGAAAATCCCATACCTCTGTGAGAGGTGGTTAAAGTGGGGACAATAATGGTATGGCAGGCCCATCAATTGCCTTGTTGGTATTAGAGCCACTCCTGAGTTATTAGAGGTGTGAGTCCTGAGGGCAGGATTGCCATGAGTTGGGTGGATTGTAACATTCCACATCTCTTGTGTGCTAGAGAGGTCTTGGGCTAATAAGTGCGAGGAGGTGTGTTCTTTGAATCGAGGCTATTTTGAAAACCCCATACCTCTGTGATGAGGTGGTGAAAGTAGGGACAATATCGATATGGTAGGCCCCACAACTACCTTATTGGTATCAAAAACACTCAAGCGATACTAAAGGTGTGAGTCTTGAGGACACAACTACCGTGAGTTGGATGGATTGTAATATTGTATATTGCATGTGTACTGGAGAGGTCTTAGGATAATAACTATGGGGAGGTGTGTTCTTGGTACCGAGGCCTTTTGGAAAACCCTATACCTCTGTGAGAGGTGGTCAAAGGGGGGACAATATCAGTGCAGCAGGCCCCAAAACTGCTTTGTTGGTATTAGAGCTTCTCCAAAGGTATTAGAGGTGTGAGTCCTAAGGAAAGGACTGACATGAGTTGGGTGGATTGTAATTTCTCACATCACCTGTGTATTGGAGATGTCTTGGGCTAATAAGTGCGGGGAGGTGTGTTATTTTTACCGAAGCCTTTTATAAAACCCCATACCTTTGTGAGAGGTGGTTAAAGTGGATACATTATTGGTATAATAGGCCCCGCAACTGCCTTGTTGGTATTAGAGCCACTCCAAAGTTACTAGACGGGTGAGTTTTGAGGACAAAATTGCAATGAGTAGGGTGGATTGTAATATCCCACATCGCTTGTGTACTAGAGAGGTATTAGGCTAATAAGTGCGAGAATGAATGTTCTTTGTATTGAGGTTTTTTGGAAAACCCCATACCTCTGTGAGAGGTGGTTAAAGTGAGAAGCGTATGGTATGGTAGGCCCTACAACTGCCTTATTGGGATTAGAGCCACTCTGGGGGTACTATAGGTGTGAGTCCTGAAGACAGGATTACCATGAGTTGGGTGGATTGTAACATTCCACGTTGCCCGTGTACTATAGTGGTCTTAGGCTAATGAATGTGGGGGGGTGTGTTCTTTGTACCGAAGCCTTTTAAAATACCCCATACCTTTGTGAGAGGTGGTTAAAGTGGGGACAATATTGGTACGATAGGCCTTGCAACTGCCTTGTTGGTATAAGAGCCACTCCGGGGGTACTAGAGGTGTGAGTCCTAAAAACAGGACTGCCATGAGTTGGGTGGATTGTAACATTTCACATCGCATGTGTATTAGAGATGTCTTTGGCGAATAAGTGCAGGGAGGTGTGTTCTTTGTATCGAGGCCTTTTGGATTACCTTATAGCTTTGTGAAAGTTGGTTAAAGTGAGGATAGAATCGATATGGCAGGCCCTGAAATTGCCTTGTTGGTATTAGAGCCCCTCTGGGGTACTAGAGGTGTGAGCCTTGAGGATATGGCTGTCATGAGTTGTATGGATTGTAACATCCCACGTCGCCTATGTACTGGAGAAGTCTTGGGCTAATAAGTGCAAGGAGGTTTGTTTTTTGTATTGAGACCTTTTGGAAAAACCCATACCTCTGTGAGAGGTGGTTAAAGTAGGGATCGTAATGGTATGGTAGGCCCAGAAACTGCCTTGTTGGTATCAGAGCCACTTTGGGGATACTAGAGGTGTGAGTCCAAAGGGCAGGATTGCCATAAGTTGGGTGGATTGTAACATTCCACATCTCTTGTGTATTGGAGAGGTCTTGGCCTAAAAGTGCAGGGAAGTGTGTTCTTTGAACCACGACCATTTTAAAAATCCCATACCTTAGTGATGAGGTGGTTAAAGTAGGGACAATATTGGTATGGCAGGCCCTGCAACTGCCTTGTTGGTATCAGAGCCACTCCAGGGATACTAGAGGTGTGAGTCTTGAGGATAGGACTGCCATGAGTTGGGTGGATTGTAATATCCCACATTGCATGTGTACTAGAGAGGTCTTGGGATAATAAATACGGGGAGGTGTGTTTGTAATACTCTGAAAATCTTGTACTTAATAAAATGAGATTCTCAATATTAAGTGGATGAAATTGGGTCCATTTTAGGGGCAAATTTAGTAGGTCCAAAATCCTCATTTAGTGACCCTTAGGATCTTAGAATGAACTAAAATTTCATGAGATGATATGAACTAATCAATTAGACAACATATCTAAAAATTAGCCCAATTGGCCAAGAATTGGGTTTTCATTTACCTAATTCCCTTCAGTGGAGTCTAAATTAGGAAAGTAAATGAAATGAAGATCACCACTACAGTCAAAAAATTGTTTGAAAATATGTATTAGTCTATTATGAACACAAAAATATAGATTAAAGTCCTAAATTCTTATTATATAATGAGATATGAATTTTTATTAAATTCATGTGGACCCATGAATGCATGACCACCCACAAATGATCAACTGCACCCATAGACCATATACCCCAAAATCGGTTACATGTGTGAGTATGAGTGTGTACACAAGTGAAGGAACCTAATTAGAAGTTTCTAAAAGTTTAATCCATGCTCACAAGGGAACCCTAGCCATCACACACAAGAAGAAACCAAAGAAACAAGAACAAAAAAGTTTCATAAACCCTAAAACACACTATCTTGGCACAAAGTGTGAGGATTACCATCATATCCTTGAACTTCAAACCCTAGCCGTCCCCTTGTTATTTGTGTGCAAACCTAGCTGTCACACATGAGGGGAAACCCTAATCAAAGTTGCCAAAACCATGGCCCCCTTGTGTCTTGAAAAATCTATATAAATCCCCTTGTGCTCACTTCTTCTTCATCCCAAAGCAAAGAGTTGACACTTCCCTCTTAGCTTGTTCCAGCCCTCTTCTTGGCAAGCCCTTTTCCCTCTCTTGTGTTGTTGAGTGATTTTTAGAGAGAATTATGATTTTAGATTTCTTTTGCATTCTTGAAGTTGTTGGTTGTTCTTGAAGTGCATAGAAGAAGGGAACCTCTGTCGGATTTTCTACAAACAAGCAACTAAGGTGGATGAGATTTCCTACACTTCTACTTTACTTGTTTGAGTTTCTAGCATGTTCATGCGTCTTTTATTTTCAGTTTAGTATATTTATTTTCAGTTTCTTACATGTTTGATCATGATTTAGATTTTGATTATCATATGTGCATGTTTTAAGTATTCATGACACCATGCCATGCCTAGTTTTCATGCTTAGGTTTAATTTGAATGGTGAAGCATGTTATGCATTATTTTCATGCTTTTTGAATGTTTTATTCTTAATTTTACTATTTTGATTTTGGATGCATGAATATCTGAGAATTAAGTTTAAGACTTTTGAAGTTTATGAACCACGTATTGTCATAGTAATCTAAGTGATGCTATGGATGTTCTTTACATATATGAAGTATATAGGGGGCTCATCGCTATGTGTGGATGAGTATAACCTAAAATACTTGGAATGTGAACATGAGATCCTTATTCCAACAGAATATGAAAAGATGAATTATCTTTCCATCCAAGAGTGGAGTATTTTGATAAGAACATTAAGGGATTGGAACCCCATTCAGTCTAAATGTCAACAATAACCATAGAAGTTGTTTGAATTGCCAAATTGTTTACAAGTGTTTGAATGTGGATGTGCTTTTGATTTGAATTAGTAATTTAGTTGATTATGGAATGATCCACTGGGCTATGTGTTTACCCCTTCCCTTTTTATTTTTCAGGAAATTGAATCATGAAGACTACTGAAAATTTGATATGGTTTTAAATTTGAAAAGTTTATATGTAAGGGCAAGTTGCCCAAATTTTGATTATTTAAATTAAGACTTCCGTTGAATTTAGTTTTAATTTGATTTATGTACTATTTTGTTATTTTAAATTCAAGTATGTAATTCATTAATATTTTATTGAATGAATAAAGATTAAAGATTTTCTTTTATCTCCCTTGTAATAGTCTTATTAAATTAAAGTTACATTGTTTTGGTTGTGTGCTCATTATGAATTAATAAGGCTTGAGATAATTGAAACAGAATGTGATGCGAGTTGTGTACTTGTAAATGTAACATGGCCCAACCCGCCTTCTGATTAGCTAATTAATCAGGTTTCAGGGGTCAAGGTGTTACGGTGTTCTTGGTATCGAGGCCTTTCGAAAAACCTATACTGATGTGAGAGGTGGTTAAAGGGGGGACAATATTGGTAAAGCAAGCCCTGAAACTGCCTTGTTGGTATTAGAACCACTCCAGGGGTACTAGAGGCGAGTCCTGAGGATAGGACAACCATGAGTTGGGTGGATTATAATATCTCGCATTGCCTATATAATGGAGAGGTCTTGGGCTAATAAGTACGAGGAGGTGTGTTCATTATAATGAGGCCTTTTAGAAAACCTCATACCTTTGTGAGAGGTGGTTAAAGTGGGGATAGTATTGGTATGACAGGGCCTACAACTGCCTTGTTGGTATCAGAGCCACTCCAGGGGTACTAGAGTGTGAGTTTTGAGGACAGGACTACAATGAGTTGGGTGGATTGTAATATCCCACATCGCCTATGTAGTGGAGAGAACTTAGGCTAATAAGTGCGGGGATGAGTGTTCTTTGTACCGAGGCCATTTGAAAAACCCCATACCTCTGTGAAAGGTGGTTAAAGTGGGAAGTGTATGGTATGGCAGGCCCTAAAACTACCTTATTGGGATCAGATCCACGCTGGGGGCACTAGAGGTGTGAATTCGGTGGACAAGACTGCCATGAGTTGGGTGGATTGTAATATCCCACATCGCCTATGTACTATAGAGGTCTTGGGCTAACAAGTGCGAGGAGGTGTGTTCTTTGCACTAAGGCCTTTAGAAAAACCCCATACCTCTGTAAGAGGTGGTTAAAGTGGAGACACTATCGGTACAATAGGCCCTGCAACTGCATTGTTGGTATTAGAGCCACTCAGAAGGTACTAGAAGTGCAAGTTTTGAGGATAGGATTGCCATGAGTTGGGTGGATTATAATATCCCACATCGCTTGTATACTGTAAAGGTCTTGGGCTAATAAGTGCGATGAGGTCTATTTTTTGGGAAACCCCATACTTCTATGAGAGGTGCTTAAAGTGGGTAAAGTATCGGTACAGCAGGCCCCACAATTGCTTTATTGGTATTAGAGAAACTTCGAGGGTACTAGAGGTGTGAGTCTTAAGGACTTGACTACCATGAGATGGGTGGATTGTAACATCTTCATCCCTTTTGTACTAGAGAGGACTTAGGCTAAAAAGTAAGGGGAGGTATGTTCTTTGTACTGATGCCTTTTGGAAAACCCCATACCTTTGTGAGAGGTGGTTAAAGTGGGGATAGTGTTGGTACGACAGGCCCCACAGCTGCCTTATTGGTATCAGAGCCACTCAGGGGGAACTAGAGGTGTGAGCCCTAAGGACAGAACTGCCATGAGTTGGATGGATTGCAACATCCCCCATCGCCTATGTAATAGAAAGGTCTTAGGCTGATAAGTATTAATACAACAGGCCCTGCAACTGCCTTGTTTGTATCAGAGATACTCTGGGGGTACTAGAGGTGTGTGTCCTGAGGACAGGACTGCCATGAGTTGGATGGATTGTAACATCTCACATCGCCTATGTACTAAAGAGGTCTTGGGCTAATAAGTGTAGAGAGGTGTGTTCTTTGTACCGTGGCCTTTTGGAAAACCCCATGCCTCTGTGAGAAGTGGTTAACGTGGGGAAAATATCGATATGGTAGGCCCTGCAATTGCCTTATTCGTATCGGAGCGACTCCGGGGGTATTAGAGGTGTGAGCCCTAAAGACAGGACTACCATGGGTTGGATGGATTGTAACATCCCACATCACCTGTGTATTGGAGAGGTCTTGGGCTAATAAGTGCAGGGAGGTGTGTTCTTTGTACCAAGGCCTTTTGGAAAACCCCATACCTCTATGAGAAGTGGTTAAAGTAGGGATAGTATTAGCACGACAGGTTGAACAACTGCCAGGTTGGTATGAGAGCCACTGCCGAGATACTAGAGGTGTGAGTCTTAAGGACGATATATTTATGGTAGGCCGCACAACTGCCTTATTGGCATCAGAAGCACTTAGAGGGTATTAGAGGTGTGAGTCTTGAGGACTAGACTGCCATGAGTAGGGTGGATTGTAATATCCAACATTGCCTGTGTACTGGAGAGGTCTTGTATAATAAGTGTGAGGAGATGTGTTCTTGGTACCGAGGCCTTTTGGAAAACCCTATACTTCTATGAAGGGTGGTTAAAGTGGGGATAGAATCAGTGCGGTAGGCCCTACAACCACCATTTCGGTATCAGACCTACTTCATGGGTACTACTGGTGTGTGTCCTGAGGACACCACTGCCATGAGTTGGGTGGATTTAATATCCCACATTGCTTGTGTGCTGGAAAGGTTTTGGGCTAATGACTGCAGGGAGGTATGTTCTTTGTACCAAGGCTTTTTGAAAACCCCATACCTATGCGAGAGGTGTTTAAGGTGGGGACACTATCAGTATGGCAGACGTCGCAATTGCCTTATTGGAATCAAAGCCACACTGGGAGTACTAGAGGTCTGAGTTTTGAGGACTTGACTACAATGAGTTGGGTGGATTGTAACATCCCACATCGCCCGTGTACTGAAGAGGTCTTGGGCGAATAAGTGCGTGGAGGTGTGTTCTTGGTATTAAGACATTTTGGAAAATTGCATGCCTTTGTGAGAGGTGGTTAAATTGGGGACAGTATCGGTAAGGCAGGCCTCGCAATTGCCTTGTTGGTATCAGAGCCACTCTGGGGATACTAGAGGTGTCAGTCCTAAGAACAAAACTGCCTTGAGTTGGGTAGATTGTAATATCCCACATCGCCTTTGTACTAGAGAGGTCTTGGGCTAATAAGTGCGGGGAGGTGTGTTTTTTGTACCGAAGGTTTTCCCGAGATACTAGAGGTGTGAGTTCTAAGGACAAGATTGCCACAAGTTGGGTGGATTGTAATATCGCACATCGTCCTTGTAATAGAGAGGTCTTAGGCTAATAAGTGTGGGAAAGTGTGTTCTTTGTACCGAGGCCTTTTGGAAAATCTCATACGTCTGTGAGAGGTGGTTAAAGGAGGGGTAGTATCGATACGGCAGGCCCTACAACTACCTTGTTGGTATTAGAGCCAATCTGGGGGTACTAGAGGTGTGAGTGCTAAGGATAAGACTCCCATGAGTTGGGTAGATTGTAATATCCCACATCGCTCGTGCAATGGAGATGTCTTGGGCTAATAAGTGCAGGGAGGCATGTTCTATGTAGTGAGGCCTTTTTGAAAACCCCATACCGTCGTGAGACGTTGTTAAAGAGGGTACAGTATTGGTACAACGGGCCCTGCAATTGCCTTTTTGGTATCAAAGCCACTCTAGGGGTAGTAGAGGTGTGAGTCCCGAGGATTAGACTACCATGTGTTGGGTGGATTGTAATATCCCACATCGTTTTCATACTAGAGATGTCTTCAGCTAATAAGTGTGTGGAGGTGTGTTCTTTGCACTGAGGCCTTTTGGAAAACCCCATACCTATGTGAGAGGTGGTTAAAGTGGGGATAGTATCAGTACAATAGGCTTTGCAATTGGTTTGTTGGTATTAGAGTACTTTGGGGGTATTAGAGGTATGAGTCTTGAGGACGGGACGACCATGAGTTGGATGGATTGTAATATCCCACATCGCCCATGCACTGAATAGGTGTTGGGCTAATAAGTTGTGGAGGTTTTTTTTTTGGTACTATAATACCCTAAAAGTCTATAAGACCTCAAACATCACTAGTAAATAGTTACAATAAAATAATTCATTAAATAAACAAGAAAATAATCAGATACTTGTAAACCATGTAGAATATTCCAAGTGAACATAAAATAAATATAAAATGATATAAATTCGAAAAACATGAGAAATGGCGAAAAAAAGACGAAAAAGGCCAAAATTCCATTAGTTAAAACTCGGTAAATGAAATTGATGACCGCGGTAATCCTGGACAAACCCAGAAAATGAAAAGAAAGAACATCACCCTGTTTACCACACCATGGTTAGTGACTGCAGTGATTCTATAATTACTGCGGTAATTCCATGGTGACCACAATAATTCGTAGAAGAAACCCAAAAACAAGCAAGAACATCGGCTTCGTTATCGCAGTCAGTGACCGTGGTAATTTGTCATTTTCTATAAAAATGAAATGTTTGTGTAGAAACCCTAGATCTAAATTTCTTGCACTGCAAATCACTATTTTCTTTCCTAAACTCTCACTAAGCTTTCAAATCTTGTTTCTTAGCTTTTCTTTTGAGTTTTATGAGTGGTTTGAGCTCATTTAAACCTTTCTCTACTATTCTTAAGCTTAGATTCACCAAGAGTAACATCAACATGGTTGGAAACAGTTTGTGCTGAGGTAAATCACGAAACCCCAGTTGGAATCTTGCTTTCTCAGCATTGTAAATTGTTTTCCTTGAGTTGATGTGTGCTTAAAGCTAATGTGTAATTGAAGTGTTAACACGTCACCAATTCTCTTGTGTACCCCATCTTTTCTTTTGTTTCTGTTCTGGCCTTGGGTACACCGTGGAATACCAATCCAATTGACACAAACGTAGGATTTTGACCATGTTTGGAATGCCTTAAACTCACATTAACTTATTATTAATCTTATAGATTAAAGGTCCAAACATGTGTGGCGACGAGTAACGACACAAGGGAAGAAGATACAAAAAAGTGAGTGTGATTTTCGTACTCCCTAGCCTTATCAAATCCTTGAATGCAAAACATATTGTATGTTTACTTTTAACGAACGCTTAGAAGCATGTTAGGGTATGACTGATTGATCTTGATTGGAATGGCTTGATGTGTGTCCATGATGTTTGGTTTATTTGTGTTATAACATGCATAAATAGATATTTCATGCTTTGATCTCCATGAATGATTGAACATACCCAATTTGTTTACTTTAAAACGTCACATATGATGACCATGTGTGAATTGCAATGAAATGTGTAACTAAAGAAGATTAAATTAAGATTAATAATTCCACATACCGGGGCGATGACCAGCCTTTGGCCGTCATCGTGGGTGTCTCTACCCGAGCTGATTGCGACAACTGATTGTGTTTTCGTACGGAGAGTCACTGCGAACTTTCATCCTTAGATCGTGGTCCTGAAAGGTAACCGACCCTTGGGCGTTACCCCCAAATTCGCTCTCGGACCACACAGTAACATCGAGAGCAAGGCTCTTTCGGTTTTCAATACAACAAAATAACCAATATAGTGTTTGAAATGCCCTAATGTAATGAAAGTGTTTGCATGTTTTGTATTCTAGTTTGTATGATGCCAGCGATGTGTAGGGATGATCCATTGGGCTCTCGAGCTCACCCCATTATTTTATTACAGGTGATCATTGATATCGCAGTAGCAGACTGGCCATGTATGGCCATCATTTTGGTAGAGACCTCACTGGGAGGCAGTCACAATTTTCTTTTTAGCTTAATGTTTTATTATTTTTGGCTGTAAATAATCTGAACTAGGCATGTGCCGTCCATCTTCTAAATTGATCACATGTAAATTAAATGTTTTGGGACTTGGGCCTATTGGGTCATGTTTCTATCTTCATACTATGCTTTAGAATTGATTCTGAAATTTTTATCCACTGCAAAGTGTTTCATTTGGTTAAATATGCTTTCATTATGGATTTTGTAAGTACTTAAAGAACTGTTGCATGCATTTTCTTAATGAACCTCATTTTACTAAAAAAGGAACCGACATTTTAATGTTCATTGTGTATTTTAAATTGATTTCATGACTTATTTGAAAGAAAGGTTTTGAAACATGAGATAGAAAGAAAATGAGAATGAGAACCACGTAACCTCTAGCTCTTAGCGTATGACCTGAGCTCAGTGTATCCTGTCGAACGGGTGCACGTTGTCTCCGTGCACGGCTTCAACGACTTGTCGCATGCAAAGAGAGAGAAACTCGGAGCCGGGGTGTTTCAGGTATTGAGGCATTTTGGAAAACCCCATACCTTTGTGAGAGGTGGTAAATTGGGGACAATATCGGTATTGCTTGGCCCGTAACTGCCTTATATGTATAAGAGCCAATTCGGGGGTCCTAAAGGTGTGAGTCCTAAGGACAGGATTACCATGAGTTTGGTAGATTGTAATATCCCACATCACCTTTGTACTGGAGAGGTCTTGGGTTAATAAGTGCGGGGAGGTGTGTTTCTTGTATTGAGGGTTTTTTCGGCATATTAGAGGTGTGAGTCCTAACCACAGGACTGCCATGAGTTGGGTTTATTGTAATATCCCACATTGTCTATGTAATGGAGAGGTCTTAGGCATATAAGTGCGGGGAGGTATGTTCTTTGTATTGAGGAATTTGGAAAATCCCAAACCTTTGTGAGAGGTGGTTAAAGTGGGGACAGTATCAATACGGCTGGCCCCACAACTGTTTTGTTGGTATGGAAGCCACTCTGGGGGTATTAAAAGTGTGAGTCTTGAGGATAAGACTGCCATGAGTTTGGTGGATCGTAATATCGCATATCGCCTGTGTACTAGAGAGGTTTAGGGCTAATAAGTGTAGGGATGTGTGTTCTTGGTACTAAAGCCTTTTGAAAAACCCCATACCTTAGTGCGAAGTGGTTAAAGTGGGGATAATATTAGTATGGAAGGCCCATAGTATTAGTATGGCAAGCCCCGCAACTGCCTTCTTGGTATTAGAACCAATCCGGGGGTACTAGAGGTGGTTATAGTGGGGATAGTATTGGTACGACAAGCCCCGAAACTGCCATGAGTTGGGGGATTGTAACATCCCACATCGCCTGTATACTAGAGAGGTCTTAGGCTAATTAGTGTGGGGAGGTGTCTTCTTAGTATCAAGCCCTTTTGGAAAACCCCATACCTCTATGATGAGGTGGTTAAGGTGGAGAAAGTATCGGTGAGGCAGGCCCTGCAACTGCCTTATTGGTATTAGAGCCACTTCGGGGTTACTAGTGATGTGAATCCTGAGGACCGGATTGCTATGAGTTATGTAAAACCCCAACCCCCTAGAAACAAGTTTAAGCTCAACCACAAGGCGGGTTGGGTCCTATGTTACATTTACAAGTACACAACTTGCGTCTCAATTCATTTATTCTAACACTTATTGAAATACTCATGAATACACATTCACTCAATATTCAACAAGATAATTTAAGTGAATAAAAGAAAACTTCAAATCTTTATTTATGCAAATAAAATGAAAAGACTACATTCTAGAAACAAATCCAAAGATTGAATACATAACTCTAAAATTCAAAAGTAAAATTTAGTGCAAGTTTTTAATTCAAAGTTTGAGGCACTATGCCCTTCAATATAAACTTTCTAGAAGTAAACTTTCAAAAATCCATAGTCTTCATGTAATTTAATTTCTTGAAAAATAGAAGAAAGGGGTGAACACATAGCCTAGTGGATCATTCATTAAATAACTATGTTACTATTTCAAATCAATTACACATCCAAATTCAAACACTTTCATGCATTAAGTGATTCACACAACTTTTTAGTTGTAGTTGATGTTAAGACTAAAAGGGGTTCTAGTTCCTTGATGTTCTTAATTTCGATACCCCTCTTTAGGGTGGAAAGACATTTCTTTGTCACTTTCCATTGGATGCCACATACCAAATACCCTTTAGTTGCGCCCTGCAACTACACAATCCAAGCATGTGTTAAGAACACACATAACACCTATATGAGTCACTATGACAGTACGAGGTTCTTATCTTCACTTCCTTATGATTAAGATCACATAATCATAAAAGAAGTTTAGAATATAATTTTAGCATTTTAAACAACCAATGAAGCATGAAAACATCATATAGCATGCTTGAAATATTGAATTAAATCCTAAACATGGATTCTAAGCATGACATGCTCTCATGAGGAATTAAATATAAAAATATGCTAAACTAAAATTAAAATATGATTAAACATACTGAAACTAAAATAAAGCATGCTGAAAATCAGAATTTAAATAAGCATGAATATGCAAGAAATTTAAAATAACAAAGTAGAGGTTTAAGAAATCTCGTCCACCTTAATCCGAGTTTCTTGTTGAATTTGGCAGAGGTTCCCCTTATCAACCACTTTCAGAACTTCAACAACTTCTAGCGACCAACAAAAACCACTTCAACAACTCTCCAAAATACTGAAATAAGAACTACTTATCCAAGATAGAAAAGAGAAGTGAGAAGAGGTGCCTAGAAGAGGGCAAAAATAAGCAAAGAGGAAAATATCAACTCTTTGCTTTGTGATGAGATGAGTGTGAGCAAGAGGGGGTTTCTATAGATGTTCTTGAGCACCATTGGGACGGTTTGGACATCACACAATGAGAATCTTTCCATACACATTGAAGACGTTTTGCATTGATTTGGGCAAGTGAATCTCATGGTTTGGGCAAGTGGGATCACCAATGTTTCCAATCCAAGTGTGAGCACCATAAATGAATCTTATTTAGTTTCCTAACTATGTGTGAACACAAAATAAGTTTAGATTATGTTCTAATCTCTCTTGGACGTCCTCTATCAATAGGAAAACATTTTAATATGTTGTGATTCATGGAATCAAATAAGCTTTTAATATGGGTACACAAAAAGAAAGCTTTGGAATGTTTCTTATTTCCCTTGGATTCTCTCATTTTTTGGCTCTACATGCAAGCATGAGGTAAGTTTCTATTTTTTTTTTATTTTTCGTAGGTGAAGGAATCTTTCTATATCTCTTTAAATCAGCCACTCTCCACTAAACTTCTACCTTGAGTTTGTCACATGTGTGCCCACACACACACATGAGATGTTTTGTATGTAACCTTGGTATACATGATCATTTATCTTGGCACATGGAATCATTATTCATGGTTTTTATAGGTGGGCATACTTGATCATTTACATGGCACATATGATCATTCTTAATGGTTTCAAATAATGGAAAGATCCCATTGAGGTTGAATAGGGTGAGGGTGTACATGATCATGGTGTTCTACCTATGTGACTTGCACATGTTTAGGGGTGGCCATGCATGCTTGGGTCCACAAAATTTAATAAAATTTAATATCTCCTTCTTTATAAGGAATTATGATTTATAACTATAGTTTTGGAATCACATGAAAAAAAGTAAGAATTTTAATATATGGTTTGACCGAATTGGTTTTCATTTACTTTCTTTATTTAGAACCCACTTAAGGCACTATGAAATGAAAATCCAAATCTTGGCCAATTGTCTTAATTTTTGGATATGTTGTTTATTTTGTTAGTTCACGTCATCTCGTTTCGTTTTGCGTCATTTTGGTTCTCTGAAGTACACTAAATGCCAATTCTTTCTAATTTGGACCCCCTGAAGGGTGTTTGGCAAATAAAAACCCTAATCTTGACCAATTGTTCTAATTTTTGGATATGTTGTCCAATTAGTTGATTCATGTCATTTTACTTCGTTTCAGGTTGTTTTGGATCCCTAAGGGTTACTGTAATACCCCAAAATTTTGTCAAATAATTTCAAATAAATTAATTTCAAAGATTTTAAGAAATTTTGGGTGCAAATGGTGGGTTGACACTTGAAAAATAAAATAAATTAG
>JAJIYU010002936.1:0-28660 GCA_030144865.1 Tinospora cordifolia | reverse complement strand
AGAGAGAGAGAGAGAGAGAGAGAGAGAGAGAGAGAGAGAGAGAGAGAGAGAGAGAGAGAGAGAGAGAGCAATTAGCTCTTTTTTTTGGAATGTTATGAATATGAAGTATGTGAACTTATGATGATCATGAGTTTATCATAATATATTATCTAATATGTCATTATTTATAATTTATGTATCATTAATTAATTAAATGTAAATTATAAATAAATAAAATTGTAAAAAAGTATTAAGCAATTTTTCAGGGAAATGTGTGTATATATATTGAGTGAATGACCAATAAATAAATAAATAATTCTTTAGGGACCTTTAAATAATTATTTTAAGGACTTCCTAGGTACTGCCTAATCCTCGTCTAGGCCCCACCTCACCTTATGGAGGCTTATCGACTTAAACCACCTCACCGCCTTAACAACACTGAGTGATCCTACCTCCTTTTAAGAGAAACACTTGCTTTTACCCTCCCAATCTCTTTGCCACCTTAACAACCACTGGGTCCCAAAAGCTATGAGTCCCTAGCTGACCACCTAGCGGCATCTCCAAACACTTCAATGACCATTTGCCTTAGTTACAACCAATCTTCTCTGCAACCCCTCTCAACCAATCCTCTGAAGTGGATATCCCAACAATGCAAGTTTTAGACATATTCACTCACCAACTCGAAGCCCAGCAAAAACACTTGATGAATCTAAGAGTATGCTCACTATGAACTCTTTCCCCTTCCAAAAATAAAATAGTGTCATTAGCAAATTGCAAGTGCGAAACTTCAACCCTTTCCTTCTCCACGACAAAGCCCCAAATGCTTCCTGCTTCCTTGCCTCTATCCAACAACTGACCAAGCACATCGACCATCAATGTGAATAAGAATGGCTACAAAAATTGCAATCTAAGTAATTTTTAAATAGGTCTACTTTATGGCGTTAATTTTTCTAATGATAAACAACCTTTCATCTGGTAAAAGATACTTCTTTACCAATTGACCGCTTTTACCTCTGCATTGCTTTACTTTTCGTTTACGAAGCTAATCGTATGTGTAGATGTGCTTGTAATTTGATAAGTACAGATTATTTAATTTGAGTCTTGGGCATTGTTTTTTCAATTCCATTCCTTGTCTTGTCTTTCTATTTTCTTTTTCAAGGCTTCTTGTTATTTTATAATGAGAAAATCAAAGCAACAATGCCCTAGTTCTTTTTTTGCTGGACATTACTGCATTGCAGCACAGGAAGTTGAAGGCAAAAAGATTTGCAAACATTATGTACAAAGGGGGTTGGGTTTGACTTCTGAGTGCAATATAGTTGGTAATACACTTCATAACCGAAAAAGGGTACCATTGGTTATCTGCATCACTCGACTGGTTGCTCAAAAGGGTCTTCATTTAATAGCCCATGCTATTAGACGTGTTGAAGAACTTGTAAGTCTCCATGATGTCATTTGTTGCTATACATTCCATTTGTGATGCAAGTTCTAGAATTAATCGGTTGCCCAAATCTTAGTTCTTGAATGATTGGATTGAAAACAAGCATGGTTAAAAAATTCTCTGAAATTTGACGAATTTCGATGAAATTTTTTCTTTTCTTTTTACCATTGAAATACCAAGCAAATGTAAATTAAGAAAAAATGTAAGAATTCACTAAAATAATTTGACAAATTTTGAATAGTTCACAATTAGTTAATCTTCAATTAAATTTCTAATTTTCATTCGTAAAATTCAAAAAGTCAACAAAAATTTGACAAATTGGAAGAATCTCCACAAAATTTGACAAATTTCATCGCATCATATTTAACATTCATAAAATACATTTTACAATTTCATTCAAATAATGTATTCGACCATGCAAGCATGCAACTGGGTTTTCTCAGAAACTACTGATGGTCTTTTTGTAATCCATGTAAATACATGCATGTTTAACTAGGAAATAGAAATGACGTGCAACTATTATCTACATTGATGCTTCAGAAAATCAGTGATGGTAGTCCTAGACTGATCCTGTAACCGACGTTCTTGTGTTTTCACCTAGGCTCACAAAATATCAATAATCAATTTTTAGTGCATTCCTTTTTTTTTTAATCATAATATGATTCCTAGTTAACATGTTTGCACGTGTGTTCGAGCCTTTACTGTCTCATCATTTGTACGCGAAATCGAGAGTTTTCCAAAATGGACTGTTCTGGAAAAACGGTGCAACATGCTACTGCTTCAATGCTGTGGCATGTTGCACTTTTGGGAAATTTCATGGAAGTGTTGCATACACTGCAGCGTGCTACTTTGTGCCTCTGGGTAAAGAAGAGTGTGCAGTTCTTCTCTTCGGTTTTGGGCCTTTCAGATTGTAGTTTTGGGTGTTCTAGGACTTGTTTTGTTCATCTCTCAGTGCTCTACAATAAATCAAGGTTTTTCCATGGTTGGTCTTGTGTTTGACAATAACTGTCATTTCGTATTAATTGCTTGTCTTTGTGCTTATAGTTCTCCCACATGGGTTCATCATTTCATAACATTCTAGCGACATTTCGAAAGCGTTTCCACCTATTTTCTAAGGTTGTGAGGGTTGAGTCTTGTAACCATGATATTAGTCCTAAAAACAAGCCCAAAGAGGGCTGGTCACATAGCCGTTCTTTTTCTTTTTTTTTTTTTTTTTTTTTTCCCAACTGCTTAAGTTGTGTCAGTAAACCAAATTCTTCTTATTGATACTTATTGGAATTTAATGGAGAGGTGAGATAGGCTTAACATGTATTGAAGTTGGATTGACAAGCAGGCTTTTTCTTGATATTACTTTCTTCTTCCCACTGTGTTTCCTAAATGTTTGCACAGCTATTGTTGCTCCATCTCTCTTGTCTTTGGTAATCATTTGCAATCTAATTAATGAACCGACTTCATTAACATTTGCCACGACAGCAAAACTGAAGTGTCTTCACTTTTTTGTGTTACACTTCTGACATCATTTTTGCACTTGTTGTTGACTATTATGTAGGGTGGGCAGCTAATTTTATTGGGAAAAGCTTCAGATGGTCGAGTTGAAAGAGAATTTGAGAGCCTTGCTAATTTGGTAATGGACACTGTAAATCGTCTATGTTGGTTGGGGAGCCTCATTAGATCCTCTTTTCGGTATTCTAGGATGACATCATCAGATTCAATTCTTGCATCAACTTTAAAATCTGTCATCTTTGACTCTATTTAATTCACCTTTTGCTAGTAATATAACATTTATGTTTTTGGATCCTTTCCGATGTGACTACAAAGACACATTATCTTAACTAAATGACCATATGTCTTCCATTTTGCAGCATAACCAAGGTACCAGCATCCGGATACTTTTGACATACAGGTAAATCATTACAACTGTTTTATCACAGCTACTTTCCTCCAGGATAGGGTGCCCTCAAAATAACACAGAATATGATTCCACATTCTTGATATGATTTGTATATCTGAAATCAAATTGTCGATAAAGATTTGCATTGCTAGCATCATGTATTAGAGATGAAGTTTATGTTGATATATAATGATTATTAAAGTTTTCTGGAAAGGATTCATGCTTGGAAAGAATAGATACTTCATGAATTCATTGCCTTAGCTGATGTACCTCCTTTAGGTTTTGTTTGCTAAATCCAAATGGAATGAGTTGAATGACCAATAGTGAAATTCTCGTCTTACTGATCAACTTTGCTATGCAGCGAGGAGCTGTCCCATTTACTATATGCTGCAGCAGATATGGTGTTGGTTCCTTCCCTATATGAGCCTTGTGGACTTGCCCAAATGATTGGCATGCGTTATGGAACGGTAGTAACTTTGTTCTAAAGAATTAAGATAGGCCATGCCATTAATTTTTTCAGGTTTTTATTAAGTATATATAGTTTAGCCATTTGATGCATGGTTTGACATAATGGGCATAGCATGAGAACTGCCCATCGAAGTGCAGCTTGAAAAGGATTTCAAAGCACACATTTAAGCTTTTGTATGTTTTATTGTCATGTTGCTTTCTAGTATTACTAAATGGTATTTTATATGATTTATGTTGTGGCAATTGACATTTGAAAACCCAAAATTCTTGGTGGTTTTATTTAAGATATGTCAATATTGGAAAAAAAAACATTAAATAACTGTGTTATGCAATCTTTTGATGCCGAGTCATTTTTGAAATGTTGTAGTAACAAAGTGCTTCTTGTTGCTTCAATGATGTGTTATTTAAGAAATTGTCTTGCTGTGTCTTTTGGACTAACATGATTTTGAAGTTTTGATTTGGCCATTGCTGATTGTTTCAGATACCAATAGTGAGGAAGACTGGTGGACTTGCTGACACGGTCTTTGACTTGGATGATCAGTCAAATATTGCATTAGCCAATGGGTATTTCACTTATCATATTTTCAAATCTGTTGTTCTGGTGTTGTTTGAATATGCTATACGCATTGCATGGAAAACATGTCTCTAAATTTAATGAGGTGAAAGAACATTATTTTGCTAATTTATCTTAGTCACCAGAGAGTTATCCGTTTTCATACGTGAGCTTATGAATCTTAAGCACCCATTGGGCCTAAATGCTTAAATCTCATGTCACTAGGTCAAACTAGTCTTCCACTGAGCATTGAATTTTGAAATAGGCATTTGACTTGTGCTTTTTATTTTTATTTTTACTTTTGAATATATGCGTACACTTGTTGAAAACTACTCAATCCAAAAGCTATACCTAAGGAAAGCTGTAAGTGGAGGCCCAACGATGAACATCAAGTTATTATAAATAATTAAATATTTTCCTTTTTGTGTAGCCTATTCTAACATGTGGAGGTTGAGAAATACTAACTATGCAAATAGGAAACATGCAAAGGATAGCAACGATATTTAAATCCAAAACCTCCTTATAAACCAAGGCGTTGACGTCATGTTGATTTCTAAGGAACATTTATATTAAGTGAAAATACTTGCCAAAGAAATCCATGAAGATCTATTTCTATGCTTCCTAAAACCCTAAAAATAAAGGAATATCTACTGATCAGAGGCCAAACATATCATGCTACTACTAACACTCTTCCTCACGTGCAGCTCTTATCTGCACATGGAGGACCAAAAGAGAGATAGAAGAAAAGAAATACAAATTATGCAAATGCCAATGATGTGACTTGAACCCAATATCTCCTTCAAAATCAAATCTCTGACGTAATGCTATAAACCACTCAACCAAAGCTATATCTATTAAAAAAAAAAGCTATAATCAATAAGTGGAGTCCCAAAAATGCACATCAAGCTAATGCTAACAGTACTATTGCAAAATTATTGGTTATTTATTAATCCATCCAAATTGAGCAGTCTGGTTTTGAAGCCAACGCTAGTATTTGAATAAGGTGAAATGCAAATTGTGTTTTGAAGCAACATGACCTTATTTTTGTTAGAATTCTTGATTCTTTTATGGCATCATTGTACTTTCCTTTTGAATAGAACAAATAGGTTCTCTTCTTGGACAGTGCCTAAATCATGTGCCAAATAACACTACTTGGATGAGGCAGTTCTCTTTTAGGAACAGTTACTATTATTGTTGTTGTTGTCATCGTTTTTGTTATTATTACTGTTATGTAAATGTCATTCATGCTCCAATATGTAATAGGAGAATTATTTTATTTGTCTTACTACTTTTCAATGTAATAATATGTTTGATCTTGTGTTGTATATGATCTTTTCCTTTTTTGCCTTTTCAAGGTTTGTCTTTGAAGGCATTGATGAAAGATCCTTGGATTGGGCTCTAGACCGTGCTTTGCATTGCTATACAGAAAGTGAGTTCCTATCCCTGTTGGCATTGGATTTACTGGTACCTCTTAGCCTTCTTTCTTTTTTCCAACAGGAGCTAGAGACTGATTGTTTTCATTACTACAGAATTAAGCAGATAGTCCTTGGTTTACACTTAAAAACATTTATGTCGTTATGTTGAAATAGAGTAGATTTTAGTAGTTAGAAAGTGACCTTTAAAATCTTTTCTCATTTGCCTGACTGTATGCACTTACTCTAATCCAGTAGGACTCTCTAAGATAGAAATGATGGAGTGTAGGTGGAAACAGTGTTGCACATTGTTTAGGCATAAAATGGTGACAAACCTAAATAAATACTTGGGAATACTGAAATTATGTTCTATCCTAAAGCCATCTTTTGATGAAACAGATTCAAAGAAAATAGACAAGAAACGGCTTGCTGTGCTTTTTCATTTACAGTTTCCTCTTGATAAAGTGTTGAGTCTGATGTTCTTTTATACCTAGCCCTTAGATCAATTAGACATAATGGGAATTATTTTCTTTTTCTTCTGATATATTTATGTACATTTTATGTCCTGAAAGTATGAGAAATGGGATATCGCTGTAACTCCAACTGATCATGCTACCAATCACCATATGTATAGGACTCTCATTTTTCTTTCCCTGGCAAGTCTTACTATTTCAAAATTGCATTGGGTTTACTTTCATTTCTATATCTGAAAAATGAATGGCAAGCTAGGTTACATTCTTTTATGTTTCATACTTTAAGTTTATGTAAGTTGTTGATTTTGTTCCAGGACCAGACGAATGGTTGGATCTTGTTCAGAAGGTTATGAAAATCGACAATAGCTGGAATAACACAGCAGGGAAGTACATCGAGCTTTACAATTCAATAAGAGTGAGATGATAGGCAATGTCAGAGCACACCACATCAGTTTTCTCCCCATTCCTTCAAATCTTACAGCTTTAGTTTCTCCATTGATATACAATAAAATGCTCACCCAGCTTTTTTGTTTTTTTTTTTTGTCAAATAATCTTGATGAGTTTTCCTACATTAAAGTGGATCAATGTAAAGCGAAACCTTATTCCCACACCTTAGCTGCCATCTCTTATTCCAATTTTGGCTCAATAATTTTATATAATGTGGAAAAAGGATTTAACTAATTTGGAGTAGATGAGAGAAAGAACCCTTATATCCTCTAAAAAGTATCCTTCACAAGACATTATTTAATGGATAAAGGAACCTCGAATACACAATTTTATTGAAGTGGAAGTAGCTCTGCAAGTTCAACCCCTGGTGGGTGAAAGTGATTGATTTTCATGTTGGGGTTGGCATACACCACTAAGTCTCATACTTTAATCCTCTACTTCAACATTTTATTGGGCTTAATCCTGAATAACCTCCAGCCACATGTTATAAGTGGTCATGGTGTTAGCTTCACAAATAGGCCACGCCTTGCTTCTTTTCAATTCCAACTATATATTTATATATATATAGGTGGTGGCCAAGACCTCTCAATTTCAAAGCATGAAAAAGAAATATTTATTAAAAAAACAAAAAAAAAGGAGGCATCAAAAGTGTATGTGCTTTTTGTGTATAGAGCACCAAAATAATTTTTATTTGTGGATTGTTTGTACTCTGCTCGGTGTGTGAACTCTGTCTGAATCCACTTATTTTGTTTTCAACTTAACTAAAAAAAAAAAATATTACATCTAAACTATCATCATCCCATCCCCACCTTATAACCTTATTATTATTATTTTCTTCAGTCTTCATAAAAAAAGTAAATTACTCTAGGTGATTTGCAAACCCATAAATGTGTGAGTTTGCAAACCCATTTTTTGGAAAAAAAAAAAAATTGAAATTCAGGTTTCCTGACTTTGCAAACCCAAATTAAGTTCTTTTTTGGATTTTTTTGGCAGTTTTACATAAATCTTATTTATAACACTTAATGAAATAATATAATATATATTTTTTAATCATTACACAATTGAAAATGCAGTTTGAGGTATACATCAACTTTTTTATCTGAAGTTATAATACTGTGTCGTTTATTGTAATATTGTAAAATTGACATGTTCCAATAAATTTACTTAAGAATATTAAAAAAATTGAAATTATTTATTTTTAGCTCCATTTGAATTTATTAAATATTGTCTCCCTCGGAAAGCAAGTGATGAAAAAGATGTGATTCCTATCCGACAAGATATGATTATAATTTTCCCTTTTTTATTTTTGGGATATATGAAATTACAAAAAAGACATTTCTACTTGCTACACAAGGAAGACATCGAAAGCGAGGCGAGTTTTTCAATTAAACCAATCTCCAATCCACGGACGACGACCAGCTCAGAAGGATTTGGGATCGTCGTATGCAATCAATCATAACAATTGCCCCAATGAGATGGGGAAAATCACTATTCCTTACTGGAAAATGGCGGGAATAATGGGCGATTCCGATGGGTTTTGGAGGGAAAACGTTGGTGGCGGATTGGCTACGGTTCTTGTTGTGGTCATCATCTGTGTGTGGCATCTCCTGAAGACGATTTCTGCAAGGCGCTCCCGATCGGTTTCGGAACGCGCGAAAACCAACCAAGTTTCTTCTACTGGAAGTGGGAGTTCCAGTTGTTCAAAGTATGATTTGGGTTTTTTATATTCAGAATTTTTCTGTTTCGGCTGGACTTTTACGCGTCCTTAGCTACTGTTTTGAACTATATAACTGGCAATTTCATCTACTAATAGCTGTCTTTCTCACGCAGAATCGCAGAAATTGTAACTGACGAGGACTTGAGAATTTTAATAGCCAATTTGGAAGGAAACATTGATAGGGAGCAGAAATGGGAACATGTCATAGACAAGAGAAATAATTTTATATCATACAACGCAAGATGTTGCAAGCCAAAGGTCAGTTTAAGGGTTCCAGTCTTTCCATCTTACTCAAACATCATGTGTATAAATATTAATTAATTTTTTTTTTGTACCCTCTGCGCGTTTGGGAATTTCTGGAGCTTCAACAGAGGATTTAGCTTTCGCCCAATTGTCGAGAATTACATACATGGAAAACTTTGTCAATTCATACCATATTCGATTGAATTTTTAGCCTGTTATGGCATCATTGTTATTGCTTTAGCAGTGAAATATGTGTTATAGATAGATTGCGAGAAAGAAGTAATATTGTGCTTTTTTTTTTGTCCGAGTGATGTCTATGCCTCATTGATTAGACGTTACAACAAAAGCTGAGGTTTTGTCTTCTTTCTTGTCTTGACCAAACATTCTTCAATTAATTGGTTTTAAGGAATGAACAAGCTGTCTGAATCCTGGTTGTATTTTGGTTTTGCAGGATGGTCCTTTGAAATATTTGAGCTCAACAGTGTTCGAGAATTGCTCGCCTGAGCTATTAAGGGACTTTTACTTGGACAATGACTACAGGAAAACATGGGACAAAACCCTGCTCAATCATGAGCAGTTGCAGGTTGATGACATTAGTGGAACTGAAATTGGGCACACCATCAAAAAGTTCCCTTTTCTAACACCAAGGGAGTACGTATTGGCTTGGCGACTGTGGGAAGGGGACGACAAGACCTTCTACTGTTTTATCAAGGTAAGTGTCTAGTAAGCTTCTTATCTTGGTTAGGTCTATTCAAAAGCCTGCAGGCGCTTTTGTCAGGCAGTAGGTCCTGCCTGGGGCGTCTCCCTTCCTGAACCCTAGGAAAATCTAGGATTCTGTTTGGAAGCAAATGCCTAAGGGTATGTGGGATTGTGAGGACATGTGCTTTTGCTGCTGGTAAAGAAAGATGCACTACTTCATGATTGAAAATGCATTACACTTTTATGTATTTCTTTCCCCTTCCCCTTCTCATTTTTTTCTTATGTTTGTCACAAATTGTTTGATTATGAATGCAACCATTTGTACGCAGTTTTAAACATAGTCTTGAAACTCAACTTATATGTCTATGCCACATTACACTGGTTTGCTTCCCCCGTAAACCACAAAAAAAAAGTGTTCCCATGGTGTGGGTTAAGGATTTTATGATTTAAAAAATTTTCCTGTAGTAGGGAGGCATATATTATCATTTTAAAAGTAACGAGTGTTTTGAAATTTTAGCAAACATTTGAGGGTCTATCTGTCATTTTAGGAGAAGTGGAAAACCACATGTATAAAATATTAAAATGCAGTTAGTTGATTCTTTTCATTATTTTCTTCTGTTTATTCTTTTAACAAGCCATTAAAATAAGAGATTTTGCTACAAGGAGTTGCAATTAGAATTGACTTAGTAGCAACAGAAGCAAGTGTTCGTATGCATTTATAATGACCTTAATTTTAATAATCTATACATTTTTTAATTTTATTAATAATGATATTATTAGAATGTAACACAAAAAAAATAAAAATAAATAAAAATAGATCAGTGTTGTCTAGGTGGCGCCTAGTCGCCCTAGCCCCTTAGCACCTAGGCGGTGGGGGAGTGTTTTTGCAAATATAAGACTTTTGGGGGATGTCTCTGTGAACCAATCGTCTTCTTCGAGCCAATCGAACCAGCCATTGACTTCGACAACTAATAGCACTGTGACTCCATCTAGCGACTTCGGCAATAATCTCTGCGACGCTACAACTCGATGAGGCAACTGGGTCATTGATCTCTCTGCTCTCTCCTCTCTCCTCTCTCCTCCATGTCTCTGATCTCGTTCGCTATTCTCTTCGTCTCTCTGCTCTGCGATTGGTTCGAACCAGTTGAACGATCATCTTCTTCGGAATAGTCGAACTTGCTAGCAACTTCGAAAACCAACAGCTTTGGGACTTTGTCTAGTGACTCCGACAACTTCGGCGACTCCATCTAGCGGCTCCGGCGACTTCGACGATCATCTTGACGATGCTATGACTCAACATGACTCGGCGAGGCGACTTTTGGAATGATTCTTTCTTTAATCATTGAATTATATATAGTTTATAACAATAATTATATATAGTTAATTTCATATTTATAATAAAAGATTCTCTTTTAATTATATATAATAATTGTAATAATTATATATATAATTAATTAAATATAAATTATAAATAAAAATTTAATATATATATATATATCTATATATATGTGTGTGTGTGTGTGTGTGTGTGTGTGTGTGTTAAGGGACCAATAAATAAATAAATAATTTTTAAGAGACTTTTAAATATTTTTTTTAATGACCGCCTAGGCCTCGCTGAGTCCTCGCCTCGCCTTATGGAGGCTTAGTGTCTTAAACTGCCTTATCACCTTGACAATACTGAAATTGATATAGGTAAACATGTGTAATAACAATTATTCATATTATAGTTAAATTTAGTATAATGCAATAAAACAACCTCATTTCAAAAACTTGACGTCACAGGTACGTTCAAAATATCAAAAAACCCTTGAGAACTCAATTTTACAAATTTTCTATGTTGGACTCAAAAATGTCAAAACGCACGCGTAACATATACATTGAATAAATATGACCCATTAAACCATGCTTTGCATGTATGGAGAATTAATAAATAATATATATATATATATGAGATGTCCCAATTCAAGCTCAATTAGTTATGAGTATCCACATTCTTGCTTGAATGAGTTACTTTCCTAATGAAAATACTTATTATACAATCTTACCTTGTTTACTTTACATCTCACAATAAAATAAAATAAAAAATCAATATTTTTGTATTACAATACATCTTAATATTTTATTCAAATTAGACATATATTACTAGTTGGAAACAATTCACTTTGATGGAAATATTACTAGTTGGACACATTAAGATATATTACAATATATCTTAATATTTTATTCAAATTAGATATATATGTTATCATTATAACATATATATATAATGATGGCATTGGACTCTCTTTTTTCTCATCTTTTCATCAACTATTTTATTCCTCCAAGAAAAATATTATCCAGAAAAAAAATCTATTTACTTTTCCTCCCCTTTCTCTTCTTTTTCTTTGGTTCTTTGATCCCCCATTCAAATTAAATAATCCATTAACAATAGTAAATAGTCGCTACAATATTTCTTCTTACTCTGATCTATGAAGAAACAATCATGCTACTATCGATCACCACTCTGATTACATTAGGTAAGTTTAATTTATATTAGTTAAATTTCTTACTCTTAACTTGGTTTTGCAACTCACCGTCAATCAAAATTTTCTTTCATTCTTCTTTTCTATTTTTTCCTTTTCAAGTATTTTTGCACTTCCTCTTCTCTTCTAATTCTTTGTTTTTTTTAAAGATTATTTTTCTGCTTTATCAGTCATATATATATATATATATATAATAGAATTTATATTTTTGATATTGTATGTATTTACTTTTAATATTAAATATAGCATGAAATATTATATATATACTTATGATATTGTATAATATATTTCTAATATGACACACACACACACACACATGTGTGTGTGTGTGTGTGTGTGTGTTAAATATATGAGACCATATGTATACCACCACTATGTATTTATCCATTCACCTACATTTATATAATATGTAGTATGATGTGACTCATAAATTAACCGATAGAATAATATATGCATGTGTAGGTTGAAAGCAAAACACATAAAAGAGTATAACTAAACAGAAAGTTAGCGATTCAGGTGGATATGATTATCCCTTTCATAAATTTTATTTAAGTTTTATATATTGTATATTTTGTGTTTATGTTTTTATTAATTTAGGGTCATGCTAGTGTGAACATTCGTAATTTTGATTGATTTGAATGCATCGTGTGTAATATAATGTTTACTTAAATCTTATTGTAGTGTTCGACATATGTGTATATATTATGCATGCTCGTTTATTGTTATTAGCTTGAATTAAATATGATTATGAATGCATGCTTATTCAGTGAAAGTATAATTATATGTAATTGCATGATATTGATATTGATTTTGATATGTTATATTTTATATCATATGGTCTGTGTGTCACACTAAAGAAAAGATAATAAAGAGTTGAACCACGTATTGGGGCGATGATGGGCTATTAGGTGTCATCGTGGGTGTTTCAAATATTTAATAGATTTGACTTTAGCCAATTGATATTCGATCATATACATGATCTTTGAATTTGATTTTGATAGGACTGATGTTATAGCTAGACATCACCCCATAGATGGTCCATATTGGATGATTGAACATTGGTGTCATCCTGGGATGATTAATCTCTCGGATCATAGAGGGACACTAGGTTTGAACCGTTCGGGCTTAATTAATGATAACTTTAAACAATTTAATGTTTGAATCCCCTAATGATTGATAAATGTTTCATTGTATGGTATATTGGATTTTATAATATTTATGTTATGTTGGTATGATCCACTGAGCTCTTTGAGCTCACCCCTTATTTTCTTTTTATGGTAAAATTTAATGATGGTGCATTACAATACCAGACCTTTGAAAAGTTTAGTACTCATTGTGTAGGACTATTTTATTTATTTTGTTTAGGCGTCGAGTGGTAATTCATTAGAAGCCTTATTATCATTAATGCCTAGTTGTAAATGCCACGTTTGATTTATAACTTTATTTTAGAGTCAATTATTTTTATATTTGAACAGTTGAATGTAAGATATCAAAGATTGCTTTAATAAGATAGTATTTGAGTAGATCTATGTGTATTTGAAATGCTTAAGATATAATTAGGCAAATTCATTTATTTCTACTGATACGGTAATTATTTGCATGCTTTGGATATTTTTAACCATAATGATTAAAATTTAGATGTCTTAAGAATGACAATGACTATTTTATTACTTGTTGAGATCCATGACACATTGTTGACAGAGAACACAAGTAGATCACGCCCGTCTCCTAAGGATCCTAATTTCTGTAATTAGAAAAATATATCATTGTTATATCGAATAAGGACAATTTGTGAAATTTTGCCTGATATTGATTGGTCTTGAAAGGTGGGGCGTTACAACATTCCATTGCTACTTCTCCCTTTCTCCATCTTTTTTGTCAAATTAGGAATTTTTGTCATGTGTGAACTTCTTGACCTAGATGGATGCTTGAATAAGGTCAATAATTTCATTGAGTCACAAGATGGGGCTTGATTGAATTGGAGAAAGAGGTGATTCGGTAGATAATAGATTATTTTCAAAGCATTTTTTCCTTGAAAAACAAGGATGTCGGGAAGTAGAGGTGTTTGAATTGGGTAAAGTATGAAGATGGCGTGCCCCTTTTGCAATTTTGTACTCAATTTGGGAAGAGCGCATCAGAGGAAAATTTAACGGAGGAGACAAATCATTAGAACAAATCCTGGAAAGATTTGAGTCCCTTTTTGCTGCATGAACTGCAGTTAGTAAACTAGGGAAAGGTTTCTCTTTTGGCGAATGGTTAAGTAACTGACATAATATTCTATATGAAGCTACGTAGTTGTGCATTTCTGTATGAAGTTTGTTTAAAGTATTTCATCTACTATGTGTGTTTGCTCTGTCTAGACCTTAGTTCTTTAGGCTGAACCACTTTTGTAAGTGATCTTTCGTTCTACTTTCATCAATGAAATATTTTTGTTGTATTGAAAAAAAAAAGTATGAGGATAGTGGTTGGTTGGATAGGCCCTTTGAAGAAGAGGAAGTAATATGTTGTAGTTTTCTGCTATGATTGTAATAAAGTTGTGGGAATGGTTGGGTTTACAATGATGGTAATAAAGTTGTTTTTATCAACAGTCTTTGGAGGTGGTTAAAGGTGACGTGATAAAGGTATTGGAGGAGTTTTCTGAAATGGCGTGATCATTGTCCATACAAAGGAGACATACATTTTCTTGGTTCCCAAAAAGAATGATTCGTGGAGTATGAAAGACTTCCACCCCATTAGCCTTGTTACTAGCCTTACAAAATCATTTCTAAAGTGTTAGCAAACAAGGCTGAGAGCAATTTTACATAGTTTTCCATTGAATCTTTCAAATTTGCTTTTTAAATGGAAGACGAATCATGGGTGTGATACACACCAAACAAAGTTGAAAAGGAGTATAGATCCAAGAAAAAATTGGGCGCAATTTTTAAAGTTCGTTTCACGAAGTCATACGACTCTATTAATTGAGATTATATGGTGTATGTATCGAAGATGAAAGGTTTCTCAAAAGCAGGTGGCTTTCTTGGATGAGGGGTTGTGTGGAGTTGGTATGGTACTCCATTGTAACTGACTTACTAATGGAAGGCCAAGAAGCAAAGTTAATGAAGGGCATGGGCTTAGACAAGGGATCTACTGTCCCCGTTTCTTTTCACCATAGTAGCAGATGGCTTTAATTTTCTCATGTCTAGGTTGAACCAGTTTTCCTTAGTGCAGGGGTTGTTACTGGGTCATGATATTCTTATCTCCAATTTGTGGATGCTACATTATTTTTCCTGTAAGGGAAATGAAAAGAATATCATGAAGGCGATAACTCTTTTTTGGAAACAGAAACTATATATATATATATATAATAAAAAGATAGAAATAAAGGCGATAACTTTCTTGGAGGGTTTAGCGAGATTTCAAGGCTTAAAGTGAGTCTTTTTAAGTGATTAAGTCAGCTTGTTGGGATAAATATGAGACATGAAATGCTCTCAAAGTTGGCTATGGAAGTAAGAGTGTTTGGTGGGATCTTGGCTGATGAAGTACCTTGGGCTTCCTTTAGATGGGAATCCTGTGCCTTTAGAGTTTTGTGAATCAGTCTTGTTAAAAATCTCAAAGGGATATAGATGATGAAGGGCCTTTCTATCTAAAGGGGGAAGTTTAGCTATGGGTTGGTTTATGTTATCATCTTTACCAACTTACTAGTCAATCTTTAAGGCTCCGGCATTATTGACGAAGAAAATTGTAAAGGGACCTAAAGAATTTCTTTTGGGATGGGAGGAAGGAGAAGACCTCCTCCATTTGATAAAATGGGAGATGATAAGGAAGCAGACGGAGTTGATGGGTTTGGTATTGGGAAAAATTTCATGGCGATGTAACTCTATGCAGTTGATATATGTGGTGGAAATTTCTTTATGGAGCCATATACACCCCATAAACTGGTTATTGGTACAGATAACTTAAAAGAAATGTAACCAATGTTTACTGAAAAAGCAATCCCAAAAATTTGAGATTGACAACAGTAAGTGATGAACATTGAATAAGTCTCTTTTAATTTGTTATGAGCCCAAATGGTATATTCAATAAGTTCTTGCCAATAACCATCGTTGTTGAGTAGAAACATTAAAATGAAAGCCTGCAAAAAATGAGAACCTAGGGAAAAAAGGACCATATCCCACTCTTGAAACCTAAGGTGGGAAATGGTCAAAAGTTCAAGTTTTGGGAGGTACTTGGATGTATAATTTAGGCAGGCTGAATGATTTCCAAATGTGTGTAGCATTTCCACCCTTCATCATAAGCCCATCATCTTCTTTCCAAATGATCCTCCGACTGAGCAACAAATCAGTTCGTCATGGTATTTTCATTTTGCTAGAATATTGACCAATAAGGAAACAGAAAAGATTGCACATCTGTTAGATAGATTGTGTAATGTATCATTGTGCCATGAACCTGACCGAATATTGTGGCCTTTGCATACATCAAAGAAATACCCGTGCTGATCTTATTTCTCTAACCTGTCAACGCAATTGCCGCCAGGACTTTTCTCATGAGCATCTCCTATTTGGAATGCAAAAGTTCCAACTGAAGTACAAATTTTTGGGTGGGCTTTGGCTTATCAATAGTTGAATACAATGAATGTATTGCAGTGCCAGTTCCCTCTGTTTGCTATAAAGATGAGGACTCAATTGATCTTATTTTCTTTTAACGTTCCTATGCTATGCAGGTTTGTAGGGAGAGATACTTATTTTCATGCAGGAGATACATTTTCCCTATGCAAGTAGATGAACGTCTAACACTTAATCATATCCTCTCATTGGCTAATGACAGGAAAGGACTTGAGTAGACTGCTTTTCTTGTAACACTATGGGCAGTTTGGGACGAAGTGAAACATTCAGCTAGCTTATGTGCAGTTGCCTCATCTTTGGCACATGATTCTCAGTTTTAGATAAATTTTCAACTGGAGTTCTTTAATATAATTTGTTCGCTTGTCAAAGAATTAACAAAAAGAAAGAAAAAAAAAAATGGAGTTCTTGTATGTGTATGAACATAGGTTAGCAGAGTCATTGGTAGATTTTGGAGCTGGTTTTGGTCCAATATATAATCATTTCTTGTGGTTGGGGACATCTATTATTATTGTACAGTTTTTACAATTACTGTAATTTATTTTGTTTCTATGCAATTGTTCCTTTATGTTAGTGTTGTACATTCCTCTTCAATTCCTGATACATTTTATTTTATTTTTCATGATAACTTTGTTAGAACTGTGACCATGTACTGGTACCCCAGCAGAAGAAGTACGTGCGTGTCAAATATTTTAGATCTGGCTGGCGAATTAGAAAAGGCAAGCTTCCAACTTGTATTTGGTATCAATATTTTGCTAGAAACAATTAATTGTCGCATCTGATATAACTAGTGTTTCTACCTCATGTTGCAAAGCTTTCAACTTGACTAGTTGAGTTTAGGAATCAGCCGATCTTCTAACTTTGTTTGCATTGAAGACTACTACATTGTCTAATCACTTTGTTAATGTTTAAAATTGAAATTGTAGGAACTAGGAAATGAAGGGAACTTTTGTGCTTTGTGCTGAATTTTCAAAATTGAGATGTAGTTGTTGACTTCTTGAGCTGTCATTTTAGGCCCCTCATATCTGAAAAATGGGCAAATCTATGGAAATGCCAAAAACGGAAATAGAATGCAAATATTTTTAGGGTTTTTTTTTTTAAAATTTGGATCTTCAATCTAGCCATTGCCAGTGGGTCAAAATTTCTTATTTGCAGCTGTGGAGACTCACATAGCAAATGAAAAGTTTTAAGCACTAAAAATGATTGCCTTTAATTATTTAAGCGAGATCCAATGCAATTATCACTAGATTTTTTTTTTAAAAGGTACTTTATTTTCAATATTCCCTGACAAAGCTCGAGATCCACACCTCTGACCAAGAAACAAAAATTCGACTTTGTTTCAAAATTCTAACTTTGAAAATTTGAATTAATTTGAAGAGTTTGAGACATTTAAAAGAATTTTTTTAAAAGTTTAACTTAGAAAAGTTAAAAAAAAAATTAGTAAATGCTAAAATGTGCACAATTTCTATTAAAAATGATAAAAATAAAAATAAATAAATATATTTTACATATAAAAGTATAAGTATAATGGTTTTTAATGTGTATTTACATTAACAATGTTTAATGCACATTATGCATGTTGACCTAAAACTTTTATAAAAAAAATAAAGAGAAATTTATTGTCAAACCTTAATGGTCTGGCAAACATAAACCCTAGTTTGATTGATCGTTGACTTGCTAGTCGCTATAAGTGCAAGTATCTTCGATCTTCTCTATCGATTATGATATATGACTCTCGTTTTTTGTTCTTCTCTTAACGCCTTTTCTCCTAAGCTTTCAGCTTATTTTTCTTTTCTATTTCTTCTCTCTATCATCTCTCTTCGATGCTACAACTCGTTCTGTTTTCTTTTGGATTGTTACTTGCCAATTGCATGTATTTTACCTTCAATCTTCTTCATTTATAGACATAGATTATTTTTTAAACAATCTCTATAATTATATAGAAGATTCTTTATGTACTAAATAGATTCATTCATAAAAAAATGCCCTTTTTTTACAACTTCTATACTTTTTTTTTGGATAGAAGTAGTCAAAACTTCTATTTTAGGTAAACTTCGCTAATTATTTTGAAGATTTGACGAACTTTTATAGTGTTACAATTGCCTGTGAGCTTCACTTCGATTGTCCAAATTATCTAATTAATTTAGTTAATTTTGCCAAATCTCGGCTAATTTTTCCAAATTATCTAATTGTCCTAAGGACTCTTTTGTCCTTTTTTGATAAAAATAGCGTTTTTACATATGGTGTCTAGAAGATAGCATGTCTAAATGTACTTTAGGCTTGAAGGATGGGTTGATTATGACTGATTATTCTATCTTAAATTTTCTAATTTCAGTACCTGACAGAGATGCGTGTGAGATCAAAATGATGCATCAAGAAGATGCTGGATTGAATGTGGAAATGACAAAACTGGCCTTTGCCAAGGGCATATGGAGTTATATCTGTAAAATGCACGCTGGATTACGCAAGTATCCTGCTGTAAGCGGAGATAGATCCACTTCAGGAGTGAGTGCACTCACTTACATACAGAAGGTAAATACACGTCCAATTCTGAAATGAATAGTTCTTTCTTCCTTTGATTTGTATAGCGGTTGCTGGTCGTCAAATGAACTTGGCTCAATTATATAATTGCTGCTTCTATCTCATGTCCATAGATGATATTATGAATAATTTATCATTACTTCCTCCTTGCTGCTGAACTAATTGTGTATTTGGCTATTTCTGATCCCCAACTTGTTGGTACGGTCAGTGATGGTAGTCATCATTAACCTGTATCAAAATATTCGTATTGAGCTGGGTAGATTATTGCTGTAGAAGTGCAATGTCCACTCTATTTTTGCTTCCTTACTTTCAGAAGTTTTCCTTTCTTCAGACTGTTGACGAGGACAGATAGACCGGTAAAACCGCAGTAGCCTCTGATATTATTGTCAATGAAGAAGGGCAAAGTGTGATATATGTTTGTGTAACTATTAGGCAAAAGACAT
The DNA here is from genome assembly GCA_030144865.1 of Tinospora cordifolia. Taxonomy (NCBI): domain Eukaryota; kingdom Viridiplantae; phylum Streptophyta; class Magnoliopsida; order Ranunculales; family Menispermaceae; genus Tinospora; species Tinospora cordifolia. The sequence goes on along the minus strand of JAJIYU010002936.1, from coordinate 9,236 downwards.
CTTTTGTTACTCAAGTAAGGAGTACTTTCTAGGAATAGGGGGCATTTGAATACGCTAGTATGGTAGCGGAAACAGTGGACTCGCCCACTATATTATAATGGGGCACCCTTATTATTTTGTTAGTAGTACTGCTTTCACACTAGCCATGCCTATTTGATTCATTTGCGCCTGCTCTTGTTGCGAGTATGCATTAATGGAATTATTGATCAATGCCTCTCATGTTGTCAATGCAATAGTGTGAGCATATGTCATGTTTCTGCCGCAAGCATTTTCATTCATGCCTATTTTATACTATTTTTCTTTTTCTTTGGTCCTCAGGTCCCATCTGAATTAAATGCCGCGAGCAATACAAATCAGGCAGGTCTTGAAGGCGGGCAGGCCATGCAAGAATGCAAAGGGAAGAAGCTTTTGAGAAGGCCTTCGAAGAAAGTGATTGCGAACAGTTTGTTAATTATTGGAGGCGTGATTTGCCTTTCTCAGGGTCACTCCTCCCTAGCGCTAGGTGCCAAGATTGCCATGGCTGGCATGTTAAAAAAGCTGAGCAAGCGAGGGGCTGCGTCGAAGAACCAAGTTGGCACAAGCACAGTCATTGGCTAAGTCATTAGATATTTTTTCTTTTCAAAAAGTGATGGCAGGGATTGAATGCAACAACTGGCCTGTTTTAGCCAGTGAATACTTTTGTAATTCATGTTTCTTTCCTTTTTTTTTTTTTTGTTGTTTTTTTCCTTTAAATGTAAATTATCATCCTTAAGAAATAAAAAGCTTGCGTTTGTCTTCTTCTTATGTCTCTTTGATAGACTTTTGGGTTGATGATGATGATGGTGGATGCTGCATGCATTGTGGATAAACTTGTGATGCAATGAGATGCACTTGGGCCGCTTGGCCGAGGAGAGTAATTGCTAGTGTTACATGGCTCTCTTTTCTTCTCTCCCTTACTTCCCTTATTGCTCTTCACTCATCGATGGTTAGTAATTATTAAATATGATAATATTTATTAAAATAATATTTTAATGATGTATATTGATTTAATTAAGTTAATAATAGTAATAATAAATTTTAAATTTTTTTTGTTATTTTTAAACAACTTATTATAACATTAATAATAATAATAATAATAATAATAATAATAATTATTATTATTATTAAGTTAATCAATTTTAATGTTTTAAATAAAATAAAACTTCTTATTTTTATTTTTGCTGTAACTTTTTTATTTTTATTGATAGTTATAGTTTTATGAAATATTCATTTAATAATTTACATGACCACTAATAAAAAAAATATATCACTATTTAACTAAAATCAAGTTTATTATTTTAATAAAAGCTCTTTATTTTTTTAGTGAATTTTTATTCTAAGTTTATATTAATAGTAATAGTAATATGTGTTTATGCAATTTTATTATATTATTTTTAAAATAATTATATTATTATTTTTATCATAACTAATTTCATTTGTTTTGTCTAAAATAAAGTTTACTATTTTAATTAAAATAAAAATCTCTTATTGTAATAATAGAGCTTAGTTCTTAAAAAAATAAATTTGTTATGAATTTTCACCATAAATAATAAGAAACACTTCTACTATTTTAATGAAAAGTGATTTCAATATTTTAAGAAAAAAATTATGTTTTCATCCTAACTAATTACCAAAATTATGTACTATTTTCTAAAAAAAATAAGTTTATTATTTTAATAGAAATACTTAATTCTTGGATAATTATTTACTAATATGTTTAATAATTCATTATAACCTTTTGTTACATTATTATTTTATTTAGATTAATCATTTTGCTATAAAAGTTCCAAACATTTTTAAAACAATCTTTTTTCAGAAATATATTTCTACTCAATGATTTTCCGGATAAACTAATACAAATTTTCATGTAAAAATTTCCAGACATTTTTGAAATTCTCATCTTCATGTTATCGTCAATCATATTTCTATAAATGTGTAATTCTACGCAAAGCTCTTTCGAACAACAAATGCAAACTAATTTTAGTGGTTTTTGACAAAAAATTTTCATGTGAAATTGAAAATTGTAAGTTTCTAAGTGATGAAATTAATTTGAATGTAGTTGGCGGGGTGTAACGAGAGCGCAAGGTTGAAGAAAAGAAGTGGCGATCCAAGGGTTGGGGCGAATGTGTGGGCGATGATTGTGGTCTTGTTCTTCATTCAACTGTTACCTACACACACATCCAAATTTAGTATTCCATTCCCTGATTTTACTAAACTTAGAACAATCAAAATGGCGCGACAGTTTTGGAGATCGGAGCTTCCAGTTACTCTTCCATTGCAATTCAATTCATGGCCTTCCTCCTGCTTTCTCAACACCTTTTCCTTCTCTCTCCTACGCTTCTGCTTCTCTCACCGTAACAATGCTTTCGATTCTTCTCGCCTTTGTCTTGGGGATCTTCGTCTCCCCTCTTCATGCAAAAACCGACGCACCAGATGGTATGTCTTCTATATCTATCTTTTTTTTTTTTCTTCATTCATCTTGATTATGCGTAATTGATCTTATTAAAAAAAAAAAAAAGAAGAAGAAGAAGAAGAAAAACGCTATAACAAGCGCATGTTTGATTTGATTTTAGAAAGCCTCATTCCTTCTTCTTTTGGTCGGTGTGGATGCAGTCTCTGCCCTTAATGTCATGTATACCAGTTTAAATTCTCCTTCACAACTCAATCATTGGAAATTAAGCAAAGGCGATCCTTGTGGAGATTCATGGAAAGGAATCACATGTGATGGATCATCTGTTACAGAAATGTATTTTTCTTTGTGCTACAAAAAATTTATGTATATTTACATGCATATTTCTCTTATCTCTCGTAAAAATTTCATTCATTTAAGCCTACTGATTGTTTACATTTTTCTTTTGCATCAAGCAGAAGGTTATCTGGTCTGGGACTAAGTGGATCAATGGGGTACCAGCTATCTAGCTTGACTTCTGTAACCTACTTGTGAGCTCTACATCTTGCAAATAACCGTCACTTTTTCTTTTTCTTTTCTTTTCTTTTCTTTTTTTTTTTTTAGCATTTCCTTTTAATATGATTTTCATCTAAAGACTGGCTATTAATTTGTCGTAGTACAGTGATTTGAGCAAGAACAACCTCAAGGGAGACATACCATATCAGCTTCCACCAAATGCAGTTCACATGTAAGTCATCATCACTCATTTTTCATATGGTTATTAATTGTAAGTGCACTTTGTCACAATTGACTCACTTCTGTTTGCCAACTCATCTTAATAAAGCATTTTCCCAACTTCGCGAGATACTTTCAAGGACTAAGTAATCATTTACACTACAAGTAGTTATTTTTTTTTTTTTCATGCTGGTTTAGCCCTTTATTTACTTTAATCATTGTTGTTCTTATTGTAAATGTTCTTGCTTTGGTCTGCTTTTTCTCATTTGTCTCCAACTATGGCTAGTTGTACCCTTTTTCATTTATGTTCATCTTTCTTTTCATTTGCTGCTTAACAGATTCTATGATGTTCTAACAATTGCTTTTTGACTCATTAATTATTATGTATCTTTTATGTGCAGAGATCTTTCTGGGAATGCCTTTACAGGTGGTGTGCCATACTCAATCTCACAAATGACTGATCTCAAATATCTGTAAGAGCGGTAATTCTGCAAATTTCAAAAAGAAAAAAAAAATCTGCAATGTTCATTTTCATCAATGGCTTAATTGATGGGTGCAGAAATCTTGCTCATAATCAGCTTCAGGGCCAGTTGAGCGATATGTTTGGGCAACTTCGTAAGCTAGCATTTCTGTAAGTATTTCTGATGTTAGTACCATCTGATTTAATCATCATTTTCAAGTCGGCATTTTGAAGGTGAGGTTGGTCATCCTGCATTTGTGGTTCCTGTAGAACAACAGAAGAAAGGAGTTTCCTGTTTTGTTGTAGGAAATATAACACAAACAGTTACGTTAGATAGTAAAATTCCATAAGATAGATAATAGATATTGGATAATTATAGTTTTTTTACATATACTGATATTTTACTTGTTAGACCTTTGGGCTTTGCAGCCATACCTAATATGCACCAGCCGTAATAGTTAGATTCATGCACCCACCTCCATGTAGTAGAGGAAAGTCTTCGTTAAGTTACTTCAATTTGAACACTGCATGCTTAAGCCTACTTTAGATTAAATATTGCAATCTTACCAGTTAAAATATTAGTTTCAGATCTTCAGGGGCTTGGAAAATTCATTTCATGTTCAATTGTTTCATTAAAGATTTATTTAAATAATGCAATTGGAAACGACCTATAATTTCTTGACATTTGTTCTTTTTTATTCTTATTCAAACTTAACTTGCTTATCCTTACAACAGTTGACAAGCATCATTATTCATTTTCCTAGTGTATTTGCTTTAAGGACTTGTTTATATCACTATTGTCAAGAGGGCTACGCGAAGCCTAGATGCCCTATCCCTCTGAGCACAGATGGTGACCAAGCACTACAAGAGGATGTCTATATTTTTTTTTTTTCAGAGGACTTGAAAATTTTTATTTTAAAACCCTAAATTAATAAAAATTAAATAATATATTAAAATAAGTGATATATATTATTTGTTTTGTTTTATTATCTATTTTACACACACACATTTGTGTACATACACACATATGGAGTGAGGGACTAATGAATTAATAAATATTCTTTGGGAACCTCTAAATAATTATTTTTATGGTCCGCCTTAGACCTGTCTAGACCTTGCTTAGGCCCTACCTCACTTCATAGAGGCTTACAACATAGGTTTGTGTTTCCGCCTTAACAACACTAGTTTATATTAATATGTTCAAATACTTGCTTTATGGTAAGAGTAGACTACATCAAAAATATTTATTGCCGGGAATTTCTTGGGAATAAGTTTTACAACCCTGAAAATAATTTCCTATTATTTTGGTAAAATAAAAATTTATTGATTACTGTGAACTTAATCCAGGGATCTTTCCTTCAACACCCTTTCTGGGAACCTGCCTCAAAGTTTTGGATCGCTCTCAAGTGTCAAAACATTGTAAGAAGTGCTCTTTCTGATGTTTGATCTTCTAATCTGCTTCTACTTAATGGTGTTTCTGTTTTCATGCAGGCGTTTGGGGAACAATCAATTTACTGGTTCAATTAATGCTCTTGCCAACCTTCCACTAGATGAATTGTAAGTATCTTCTTTTGGGGAAGAACTCAACAACTAAGATAATCATGACAGAAATACTTTCAAATATTCTTTTGGCACACGTGTCAAAGCTAATGGAAGCAAACAACACACCTTATCAAAGTGATTATGAAAAGAAAACCATTGAAGGTCTAGGGGTAGTATAACAGCATGGACTTGCTTATTTCACATGCTTATATCAGAATCATATCCAGATGTCTATTTGGTAAGGTATATCCAACACCAGTGCAGCATACAAAAGTGGGGGTTCTTTTGTAGGTTTTTCAGAGTTGCTGTTGGATTTGTTGAGAAGATTACTTATGAACTTTGTTGCAATGACAGGAATGTTGAGAACAATCAATTTACTGGCTCAGTCCCCAATAAGCTGAAGACTATTGACAGTATCCAGTGAGCATCTTTGTTTCTATTGTTTTCTTTATTTAATGGCCTTTCAAGGTGTTGAGTTAATTGGTGAGTTACAGTGAAGTGGTAATTATATATTTTTAGGACTGATGGAAATTCTTGGTCATCCAAGTCTTCTAACATGGATAGAAAGGGGCATTCGTCCCATGGTGGCAAAGGAAGCAAGTCTGGCCTGACTGGGGCTGCTATTGCAGGCATTGCAATTAGTGTGTTGGTGGTACTTGCAATTATACTTGCAGTGTTATCTCGTAGATCTCATCCTCCTTCATCTTCACATTTCCTTGATGAAGAAAGGCTCAGCCACCGTAGACCATTCACTTCCCTTGGATCTCAAGAGTTTACCAATAAACTGCCACCTAACTTAAAAGGTAGATCTATTCATGCTTACAGGATTAATTTGCAGCAAGACTTTATATTCTAATTCTAGCTCTCACTCAATGTGCTACAATAAAGAGTTATTGAACGTGCAATCTCATGAACATCTGTAGCTTAAATTTGTGAATGTATTGATCATGTTATTTAAAATATCTCTTCCTTCTTCAGTGGATACACATCATTCTGAGAGTAGTTTGTGCTAGACTAAGATGACTAAGAATTTTCAATAGTATTGCTTGTCTTGATTGAACTAATAAAATCCATCAGTTCTGGTATGGAATTTGTTCATATGCTGCACATACTCCTTGAACTACAGGTTGAAATCACACTATTATGCTTCTCATAAGCGTAGATTTGATTTCATGATAGTGGTTTCTCCACCATTGAGATTTGATATCATGTTATAGCACACACAATGACATCCTTTTTCAAAGTCTGTTATGTTTGTATGTTATTCCATCTCCTATGTCAAATGCATGCTGAACACTTGCATTTGTGCAACTGTTTTGCTTTTCATCTTCTGGTTTTTTACTTCAGTCGTATTTTGATTCCTACTCTATCCATATGTTTATGCAACTTCTGTATTTATGAAAGTTTTGGAGATGAGGAATGTATCCATTCCAGACTCCCCAAGTAATGATCCAGACACAATGTAAATCCATTCAATTGAGCCTACCCCCACTTTCACACATTCAGCTGCTTGAGTCATTTCCTCCACTTCAATCAATCCCCAGCAAAATTTGTTTATAGGTTTCTTGATTATCAGCAAAGTTGTATGATGACATTTTACATTAATGATAAGCCATTGCAAGGAATATAAGTTGTTGAATAAGTAATGACGCAAACCAACTGCACTGTACATATAGTTAAGTGTGTTGTATTGTTTATCAGTTGAGAAGCTTGCTGATGCATCTATGTCTATTATTCTTTTGCCAGAGCTTTTGTTCATGTATAGCTATTGCTTCATCTTTTAAAAGCCTGTGATTTTTTTCCAATTTCTGCTTTGGCTACCTAAGGTCCTTTTTTTTTATTATTAAAAAACTGCCTACATCTGCTTATAACAGATGAAATTATGTATCTCCTACAGAGTTGAGATCATATGAATCATCATCTTCAATGAGTCCCAAGAGCTTGCAGTCATCCCTTTCTGTGGGTCTGAAACCTCCACCTTTAGAACAGATCAGATCAGTAAATGATAATGAATTTGCCAACCGAATGAGTGGCAAAAGAAGCATGTCTGTTCGTGCTATTTCATACTCCCTGTCAGATTTGCAGGCTGCCACTGGAAACTTTGCTGCTGCTCGTCTTCTTGGTGAAGGATCTATTGGACGTGTTTATAGAGCAAAGTGTGAGGGTGGAAAGGTACAGCTTCTCTCTATGGTTTATAACTTGTCCCTTACTAATCTGTAAGTTGAGGAGCATAATCAACTATGTTACAAACTGACCAAAATGGGGGGTTTTTGGCTTGGTTCTAATGCATAATTGGGCCCAAATGTTTGTAACGTTCGACCATACTCCTTTCTTCAATGAAAAGCACTGTTCCTTGTTTTCCATACTCCTTTTTTACTGTAGAAAGTTTACACGCTGGTCATGTTCAGATAGATTGGGCCAATTATTTTATGGACATTAAACAATTGCAATTGGTCTAACTATCTAATTATATCCTTATCTGGCAAGATGTAAATGTAATGACATGACACCATCTGTTCAGGTTTTGGCTGCTAAAAAGATTGATTCTGCCCTTTTTCAAGGAAGAAATAATGAGGATTTCACAGAAATTATTTCAAATATCTCAAAGCTGAACCATCCAAATATCGCTGAGCTAGTTGGTTACTGTTCGGAGCAGGGGCATAACCTTTTAGTCTATGAGTACTTCAGGAATGGCTCACTTCACGAGTTCCTACACCTTTCTGACGATTTCAGCAAACCTCTAACTTGGAATACCCGAGTCAAGATTGCACTTGGCACTGCTCGTGCAGTTGAGTAAGTTTTTTTTTTTTTTTTTCGTTATCATTTCAAGAATGCATCAGTAGTTGTCCGGAAGAATGGATGGATTTGATACTTTGATTATCCACATGATCTTATATCAAAATATAACGGATAGCTTAGTTTTCTTCAGATCTTATTCAGGAGAATTAAATTCATCACTAATTTCTGTATAAGTTTTTTATGCTCTGCTAACTATTGTATAATTGGATCAGTGGTTTGGCTCATTTCTTGTGCTTTCCAACTTTCTTTATCCACTCTATAGAATTACAAATGATATTTCCACAACCATCATCCATTTAATATTCTGTGGCATTGTTTCCAATTTCAGGTACCTCCATGAGGTTTGTTCTCCACCCACTGTCCATAAGAACATTAAATCTTCTAACATCTTTCTTGACATTGAACTCAATCCCCGCCTCTCAGAATGTGGTTTGGCAACTTTTCATCAGGTTAGTTCTAAGTGATCTTTTTCATTCACTTTGTAGTTTTTGGTAAAAGGGTAAATGGTTGTTCCAATTTATAAGAACATCTGAATGTGAGTATAAGATGCTCCTTTGGTTATAACAAGTTGATACACTTTCATATAACTATCTATATCATTATTACAAACTAGTTGTTTTGCTAAATGCAGCAGAGTGGCAATTAAAAAAAAAATTATCTTTGACATTAAGAGATGCCTCTGAAATTTCTTTTGTATGTTTCAGCCAACGATGGAAGTAAAAGTAAATCTGTAGGCCAAGTTCCTTGATATCTTAATTTAATGTGTGGTAAAACAAGAGAAAAAAAGGGCGTTGGACAAATTAAGAATGCTTACATTAGAGTTGGTTAGTCATCACACTAAGCCAAAATGGATGGATTTGAGAGTTTGTCATTGGTATGCTTCTTTAAATTTGGGAGTCTCCTACCTTCTAATGTTACAAACCTAAGTAGGTCCTGAACTCAACCAGTGGATTTCACCCTCGCATTTACAAAAAAAAAAAAAAAAAAAAAATTTAAAAAAACTTATCATAATGGAAGTTGATAAGTTGAACAATGTAGACCAACCATTTCACTGTGAACTTGAATAGAACATTTTATTGGATAAAGTGTTAATTTAAGAGTGAACTCATTTTGTATGAATTATGACCGAGATCATCTCAAAAGAACAATCTTTTAACTTATCTCTGTTTGCATGCAAAAATTTGTCGAAATGGAATGTGCTTCTTGATTATGTGTCATTTAGGTTGGCATTATAATGTGCTCTAATCCTTGGGGTTTGTGGGGTGATTTCTATCTTCCCTTTCATTTGTCATA
>JAJIYU010002935.1:0-28395 GCA_030144865.1 Tinospora cordifolia | reverse complement strand
TATTATTATTATTATTATTATTATTATTATTATTTGGTTTAACTAACTAAATTAATTAGATTTTAAACCTTTAATTTTTGTTCCTCATCTACTGGATAAAATTGCCTCTAATCTTTTTAATTTGGGTTCCTAAAATATTAGACTTTCCTTTTAAAATTTCCCAAACATTTAAAATAAATTAAAAAGTTTTAACAATTGATTGTAGATTAACTTTAGCTCAAGATCACAAAAAATTAAATAATTAAATAATTAAATAACTGAATAATTTTCGAGCCTTTCCGAATTTGGTTCCCCATTCAAATTCTTCCAAAATTTGTATTCAACGAACTAAGACGTCAATATTTATTATCTTCGCGCCTTGAGGTTTTCGGATCGTATCAACAATTTCAAAAGTTTATTTCACACCAACAGTATATAGAAATAAACCAGCACGTCGCTGGTTCTTCTTCCTTATTTTCACTCTTCACGTCCAACAATTTCAGCTGCAACAACCAAGTAAAATTCAGTCTTCTTCCTTACGATTCAGCAGCCCAATTAACGTTCAATTTGCTGTCCAGCAACATCAACACCTTCAGCAACTCAATTTCATGTCCAGCAAATCAAATCCATTCAACAAACATCAAACGCACTCAAATTAAGTTTCCAGCACATTCTCTTAACGATCTAGCAAGCACAATTCGTACAACTAGCTTCAACAATTTTTTTTTAATCAAATCTGAAATCTTTACGTCGTTCTTCATTTCAAAACTAGCAATCACATTCATCTTCTTCGTCCAAAAAAACACACTAGATTTTCATTCTTCAGTTTCATTCCTCAAACACAAAAACCCTAATCACAAAATTTGAAAAAAATGCCCAATCCACACATCACGGTTAGTGTCACGGGGTCGTAGGTTGACCCAAATTTTTTGCCTTGCGCAGTAGCCGGACACGGGGTTGGCGTAGCAACAATTCGGGTCACCAGTGCAATCGATGATCATTGTCCAGCAATACCCTCCTACTCGTGATGCACCAAGGTCCGACCTTGATCTTAGCAAACCAACTCAATTTCCCTCATTCAAGTGCACCTTCCAAGCTTGACCACTCGAGGATGACCGAGTGATTATCACGTTTACTCGGAGAAATGCCTAAGAGACTGTTCACCAGCAGTACATGCTCAACACTAAGTGTTTACCATAAGAAAAAGGAGACGAACACGACGCACAAGGTAAGGCAACCAAGAAATTACTGAAGGGATTACAGTTTGCACGTCTGTGTTTTCCTCATAACACAGAGGCTCTATTTATACAAGGTGATGGTTAGTTGCACCCCTACAACTAACCCTTAAATGCCCTACACGTGGCCATTAGATTTGCACATGCTCTTGATCTTTAGCACACATGCTCCACGCCTTTGCTAGCTACCTATACACCTGGCCTTCTTCCCTTGCTTTAGCTTAGTCCAGCATTCAGTTATCAATAGCTTGCATATGTGTCACGAGCACAAGACATCCAACACACCCATGTGTCCTATTATTTCGGACATGTGCAATTCAAGAGCTCCATAGTGCATTCACGTAGCCAACAGCCCACCATTCTCGAATGGCAGTTTATCCTCACGTGTTCCATGTTCAACTTGGCCTAAGCCAAGTGTCCCAACCGCCAGGAACACTTTGGCACATTCCCCATGTGTGCCAATGCCAGCTCGGATCAGTTGCTCTACAAAGTCCACCACTGATGCCACGTACAACAGTTACCCATGTCTAGCAACTGCTACTCAGTTACAACTTCGAGATTATAAGGTCATGTGTTTGCCAGCTCACCCATGTGCTCACAACCGATCTGTTATGCTTCCCAACAAGGGTCTACGTCCTTGATCAGCATCCCGAGATCTTAGGATCACATGTTCCATGCCTTTGTTCACTGCTCGCCACCCAGTGTGCAGTTGCAAAACTCAGCCACCTGGCACGCCACATGCCCTATTATTTCGACCCCTCCTTGTAACCGATCCTGAGTGCCTAGCACACTCATTTACCACATTGCCTAACTACAATGGTGGTTATCTGAACGTTCCCACATTATCCTCTTGATCCACCATGTGGGTTGAGTAGTTATCATAACTAACCCGTTCATGCGCTTGGTCATGTGTTGTGATCATGATCATCCGCCTTGGTCATATGCCCATATCCATGAGCATCTGTCTTGACCGTATGCTCGTATCCATGAACATCCATGTGTTTCGATCATGCACAAACAACTCGCACGCGCATCTCCATCGTGCCTCGCTGATCCGCCAGTGTATGCCTTCCAAGGCATGGTTCATTGTCATCCTAATAAGTCATCTGTGGCTCTTTGCCTCGGTCATTGCCCCCTTCCATAGGCAATGACCATCACTTCACGGTTCTTAGCAATAAGGGGGTAACAGTTAGCCACAACCTAGAAAATCTCAAATTGATTTTGCCCTATAACTGAAAATGCACAAATCAAAACCAACAATCACGTTCGTCATGTTGTTGGCAATCAAAACCAGCAAAGCCAAAAATTTTCGATTTCTTGTATCTTCTTCTTCTGTTTTAACACACCCACAAACTAGAAAATCAAACGAGAAATTTGTTTGCCCAAATCCTGATTCATCACGCCTCATCATCAACCAAAATCAAAACCTTAAATCTAGAAACCCATAACACACAACTAAACCCAACCCACATTTTTACTTCATGCTTGCTGTTCGTGATTTTTCATCAGCTGAAAATCCGGATTTTTCCATTTCTTTCATCACGGCCAGCAAGAGCAGATTTTCCTTTATTCGTTCATCTTCCAACTTTGTTTCATCTTTATCTTCACGGTCGAACTAGTAGCTATATTTTTTTTGTTTTCATGGCTTCAATCGTTCTTGTTATTCACCCAAATCGCAAACTCAATCGTGCCCTAAAACGTTCTTCTTCTTATTTTCGATTTCCAACTCCTTGTTTGTGATTTAGAAGCGGAAAATTCCAGATTTTTTTTATGGTTTCCACCATCGTCTTCCTCCTTCATTCTTCCGGATTCTTCTTTCTTTTTCTTTACTTTTTTTTTTCTCAAATTGTTGCTCAAAATCTTTAAACTTAGATTTTCTATTTTATTTTTATTTGTTTTATTATGTTATTATTATTATTATTATTATTATTATTATTATTATTATTCCAATCACCTATTAAATTTTATTTCCCAATTAAAATTTTATCAAACAAACAACGATTCAACATAAAATGTCATTTCTCATCTATTTAGTATCATTATTTTTATTTTATTTTATTTTTTTGCGAACCTCTATTTTTAATTTAAACATTAATAGTTCTAAAATCAATATTTTTATTTTATTATTATTTATTTTATTCTACTATAATTTTTTTCACGAATCTTGTATTTATTTATTTTTCTAACACATTATTGATTCTAAAATTCATATATTCATTTATTTATTTTATTTATTATTTTATTATTTTTTAAAGCATTATTAAGTCTAAGATCTATAATTTTATTTATTTATTCTTTTTCGCAAAAACTATTATTCAAATTATTTCTATTTTTCTTTTTGTTATTTTATTTTGAGTTTTCATTTTTTTCTAAAAATAATATTTTTTTCACTCGCGACGTGTACGCGCTTGTAAAATTTCGGGTTGTTGCATGAGATAGGGGATAATCTTGTTGTACTTTTTTCCTTACACAAGGTTTTTTCATTGAGTTTTTCTTTATAACGTTTTTAACGAGACAACCCTTAAATCATTAAAAGAATTGTGTACTCTTTTTCTTTCACTTGAATTTTTTCACATAATTTTTTTCAAGTAAGGTTTTAATAGGACATATATAATACAACAATAGACATCAAGGGGGAGTGTTATAAGTATAATTAAATAATGTAGATGTCTATCTTATAAACTTAGTGATGCAATGATGATGCAAATGTTGATGCAATCAATTACTCAATAAGAAATAAATCTATCATATTTGTTGATATTTTTTAGTAATGAAGAAATCAACCAGATTTGTTGATCTTTTTTAGTAAAAAAAAAAAATTAATCTTAGCCATTTAAAGATTAATTGACGACGAAGAAAGAAAATTCTATAAATATGGCCTTTACTATTTATTTTTGGACAATGAAATTATGTGAAAGTTCTATTAATGAATAAGACTCTCTCTTCCTCTCGTATATTTTTTCTCTTTTGATTTTATTTCAATTCTTTATTTATATTTATGTAGTTAGGTTATTTTATTTTCATAACAAAGAAGTTCACTAAGAGAGAGAGGAGAAAACATATAGAGAGAAATATTCTCTTTGTTGATAACTTTCATAAGACATAAGACTCCTTTTTATAAATTTTGATACAAGGGATTGCATTGATCATTAAACACTATAATAAATATAATTGTAAACATTAAAATAATCTCATCATATAACATGATATTTAGGAGTTACAAAAAATAATGTTAAGGGATTATAAAAGCATTTAATACATTTATTTATAATAACAAGATTGTTATAGTAATTTTAGGTAAGGATAGCTTAGTATATATATAAAAGAATTAGGGTCAAATAGTTTACTTGTGGGGTTTATATAGTTCCTCTTTATTTAAATTACAAGCAAATGCATATTTTCCTATGAAATGAAGAACGCTGATAAAAAAGTCAAGAATTCAAAGTAGAAGAGAACCTTCCGATGTGAAAAAAACTACAAATCAAACGTGTGCAGGGACCCTGAAAACAAGTATGTCATGCGCCTTGAGTTTGATTTCTCTGGTTGCGTTTCTTGCGAAAATTCCAGCCGTAGAAAACCGTTACTTTATTTGTCTTTGTTTTCGTCGCGCCTCACGTGCTAAGTCCACCCCAACCTTGACCCATCTTGGCCGCGCTTTGAACGTGGAACGGCCCATCAAGGAAAAACTAGCCAGCTTAGCACACAAACTATAGGACCTTCTGGATGACGACGACGACGATGATGATATAATACATCGGAATTTACCCTACTTAAACTGCATCCTACAATTGAACCGTACATTTAAGAGGGGAAGATGCATAAGAAATACATACCATTGAAGTATTTATCAACTTTTTCTTTAAAACTGTCAAGTCCGCTTAAATCATACCATCAGCACATAATATAAGATAGGTTAATTATTTGAAACATGATGTTATAAAATTTTAAATAATCTAACAACTCCAACTTAAACAAGAATAAAATTTGTTACTATGGACAAGTTATCATCTTTGAAGATTTTTTTTAAAAAAAACATAAGTTCATGATTTAATATTTATTATCAAAAGTAAAAAATATAAATATAAGCAAATATTATATAATAATGATGCTAACCTCTGTTATTAAATTGGCGTTTGATAATATTACTCAACTTATTCTTTTATTTTAAATTTAAATTAATTATAATAGAAGTTTTAAAAAGTATTTATTTATTCTTATTAAAGGAATTCTTTAAAAGCTTAAAAATAATTTTTCAATAGCTGTTTAATTATAAAAAAGAATTTAAAATAGAGGTAGCAATAAAGTCACATCATGGATAATGTGTTTGTGTCCAATGGGCAAGATACCGGAATGCAACTGTTTCTATGGGTAAAATAGTACTTTCCTTGTCAACTGCTGACATTTTGGTGTTTATCGCTTGGGAGTGATAAAACGTCAAGTAGTAGGAAGGAATAATCTCTCAAACACGCGAGCGATCGGATTTTACTTTTCCTGATGTTCTTTAATTTTTTGTTTTTTTTTTTTTTTTAAGAAAGAAAATAAATTTTGATCATCTTTCAGATAATAACGTGTAGAATTTAATGTCCGAATCAGACAAGATTGGATGTTTCCCAAAGAGATGAGTGATATTACAATCTATAAATATGGAAAGGTTTTCTTGGGTCGATGGCTGCGTCTGATCAATCTGACGAAGATAAACCGAGAGCTTAATGGATTTCAGAGGCATTTCTTCGTTTTGTTTGTTCTTACTTTTACTCGTCACTGAAGCATCAGTTGCAGTACGAGGGCGAAGGTTTCTCGTCCAACAGAAACCTAATCCTGCTGATTCTGTTGCCACTGCTAGGTGGTTGGTCTCCCAGAACTCATGGGGATTCTTGAGGTATATGTAATATGTCCTTTTATCTTTTTCTTTTTCAAGGGATATAGGATCTGAATAGTTACTTTCTTCTTCTTCCACTTCCTTTGGTTAATTGGTTGAAGATTTCTGCTGTGGTTGAAGTTTTTAGCATTTTCCTTTTGGACAACGTTTCGTTGATTTTGGTTTTAATTGGTTTATTGTTCGCCAATTTTTGAATTAGGTTTTAGCTTGAGATGTGAATTCTTTTGTTGTTGATATTCGATTGTCCACAGTTGTAAAATCTTGATAATCAGGTCGGAAATGGGGAAATCGTTCTGTTTATTTCAGTTAACATGTATATCTTTGACTGTATTGCCGGCAATCTCTCACTCACATATGGTTGTGTAGATCACTAGTACATAACATGAGCATAAATGCATTTTTCTATGCTATGTGGTCATAGAATAGAAGGAATGGAACAGCAAGATGCATTCCTAACTTTTCACGTTAGGTTTGTAAACAGGTGTCAATCTCTAGAAAGTGCATTTGCAATTATTACATTGCAACGAAAGTTACCTCTTTAGAATGAATTTCACGAAGCTTAGCTCCTTACCAAACATATGACAAAGTTAGAAAGGATATGATGAATATACACATTCTCTGTACTTGTATAGTGACCATTAAATGAGAATTGTGTGGGAAATTCCTATATTCTCTTATGTATATTCAATTCAAAATGAAGGACAATAAACAGAATTCAGTCTCAAAGTTTATATTTGCATTACAATGCAAAGCACTTCAAAGCGTGAAATTAGTATTTCTTATGTTGTATAGGTGCAAACATGCAGTAAAGTCAGTACTATTTTCCATTTTGTTGCAATGGAAGGCTACTTTTTGTATTATGATATCGTATTCTGATGTTGATCCATTTTGTTGTCATTTTATTCTTGCAGTATTATTTCTAGTGAACGAGGAGGTGCTCCCTTTGGGTAATGTCTTTTGTTTCCTGGTGATATGGTGATTTTTAAACATATTTCTAGAAAGGAGCCTTTAACATATTTACCTAGTGAAATATTTAACACATCAAGCGGTCATTAACATGGTCATCTTGTTATCATTCAGGAAGGTTGTTTCATTTAGTGATGGATTACCTGATCAGGGTCGTGGTATCCCATATTTCTATTTGACAACTCTTGATCCCATAGCAAAAAATGCCTTGAAGGATGAACGGTCTTCATTTGCTGTGAGTGCGCTCCCTTTAGGATCTTGTGCTAATGTAGATCCTCAAAACCCCACTTGTTCTAAACTCACTCTTACAGGAAAGGTGTGTTACATATCTACTATATCACTTTATTGGTTTATTTATATTCTAATTAACAATTGGCCTTGTTTTAGGTTTTTTTTTTTTTTTTCCTCCTAATGTTTGCATGCCCATTTGAATGAAATCCAATCGGATTAAAATATTTTCTATTAATCCCTTTCAAAGAGAAACAATGTGGGTGGAGGGTTCGCATCTTTTTTTTAGAACGAGCCCGTTTTTATGCGATTTCGTACTGTACAATTTCTTTATTTTGTTTGTGGGATTATTTTCCCACTAGAGGTAATGAGAAGAATTTTCGAATGGATTTATAACATTTTTTTTTTTAATTTCATTGCTATGTCCATGTTATTGTATAAACTTTTAAAGCACTTTTTATCTTACATCTTGTCTTCTTCACTTTTACCATTGTTGCCATTTGCCACATTCTTTTCAATTTTATTACATTCTTCAGACACAGTGTCCAAACGATTTCTTCGAAAATATAATCTTGCACTTTAACTAGTAGATAACACTAGCCAATAATTACATGCTTCAGTGGTTTAGTGGATCCTTTTTGTCCTTCCATGATTTTAAGGGATCACGTCTCTTTGTTATGGAGAGATTACAAAACTATGTCTTGTTATGAGCTCTATTAGATCTAGTAATAGCCCTTTTATCTAACATGGTTCAAATCCTCGTATGCTCTTAGCCAAGTGGTCCTCCATGAGATGTCTCAATCACAATCTAGCCCATTGGCCAGTCCTAACAAGGGAAAAAGATGTGCTTGTCTCAAATTGTATTGCATTTGAGAATTTGTGGTGGTAGACTTTGAATTACCTCTCATGCTACATCGAAATTCTTTAGATTTGATACATTTTTCATGCTATGTGTATCTAGCTAAACAAGCTAGTGTTTGCTTTACATTGCGAATTGAATTGTTAAGTTGACTTTGGATGCCATCTAATCTTTACTTTCTTTTTCTTTTTTTTTTTTTTTTTTTTTTTTTGAAAAAGTAAAACACTAATTACGCTATTCAAACTTGATGTTTTGACAATAAAGAAGAGAAATGTCTTGGAAGATCCACTAAAACTAACCACATTAGCTATTCAAAACTAGATTATTTAAGTTTGCATAACTCTTGATATTTATTTCATTCAGCATCCACATGCAATTTTCTCCCTCCCAATATTTAGTTACTGATTCCTAGCTATTTCCAATGACATCATATTTATTGGGGGTGAAGTCCAGACCAGTATATCATAGGGACAACTTAGGAACAGAAGATGCACATATGTAATGCAGTGCTACTAGTGAATTGGTATGCATGGGAATGTTTCAGATTGATAGGAAAGATTCAAGTTCTTCTCACCAGTTCCATTCTTTTCCTTCAATTATCAAGAATGTATTGATATATGTGTAGAATCAGTGTTCAGCCAACCATGTCAAAGTTATTTTTGGAATAGTAAAGGCAATTGAATGTGATGTGACTGTCTAATAAAGGGAAACCTTGGCAAGACAGCAGTAAGAGTTAAACAAGTCTTATGGAGCGAATAATACGTCTATTAAGGAGCAACATGTTATTGGATTGTCCGGCTGAGGCAATGTGCTGCAATTGTAGAAACAGAAAAAATGGCAGTAAAATAGTATCATTGGGAAGGGTTCTTTTGTGTGTGCGTGTGTTGAAATGGCTTTTTATTAATATATATATATATATATATATATATAAGATTCAGATGGTTTATGCAAAGTTGAAGCATAACAAGCAAGAAACAACTAATGTGACATTGCTGTATGTCATAAGAAAGAAATGAAAATGTGTACTTGGTTTGATTGTAATATGAGAAACAAAGAAGTGAAATGCATGATGTGTTACTAGCCAGTCTGCTCTCACAAATTGGGATAAGAGATGATGAGCATGAAGGTTGAATTATTTTAGAGCTTTGGTGGCATAACATGAAGTGTAGAATGTTCAAAGGAAAAAACTAAGGAAAAAAAGGAAAAGAGAAAGGAAAAGAAGCATGTGCTGATTCTTAATATATCATGCCTCAGCACACTACGAAGAAGCAGTGGTGAAAGTGGGTAGATGAAGGTCAAAATCATTTCAAATAGACACAAATATATAGGTAGTAAAACCAGTCACAGAACTGTAGAGTAAACGTAATCTAACTTTTTGGTATTTTAAGTTCACTCTATACTTTTCATTTTCTTTTGTGTCTCTGATCACCAATATCCTCAACCTTTTGCAATGGTGATACTATACATATCATTTTACATGTTATATTGCACTTATTTTTAACTTTGGATCTTAACTGATGAATGCAGTTATATATGCAACAAATTGCTCATTCATTTTGCATTCCTTACTAAGCTAAAAGAGTTAGGATACAACTTGTGTACATGGCTTTAATGTCAGAATACAGAGTTATAGAATTGGAAACCTATCTTTTTAATTGAATACATGCAGTGCCAGAACTATTAGAGGCTTGAAACAATCAACTAATTTTGATTTCCATTTTTTTAATCAATGGCATTCCAGTTGAAATTGGTCAATAGAGACTCCGAAGAAGGAAAATTCGCCAAATCTGCCTTGTTGTCAAAGCATGCTGAGATGAAGGGTAATGACAGGCATCGTAATACAGTATCATACATAGTATCCTTTCAGTTTATAGCATTAGCATGCAGTGGAGTTTTATTCCAGTCCGTTTTATGTTTGACCCATTTCTTTTCTTCTTCTGACCAAAAGTATGAACTTTGTTAACCTGTTTCTTTTCATTGGCACAGGCTGGCCCCTAGATCATAACTTCCAAATTTTCAAACTAGAAATTGCCGATATATTTCTGATCAACGGGTTTGGTGGAGCTAAGCCAATTACGGTGGATCAGTATCTGCATCCTGGAAAGTGAGTAGTAGAGGTCAATAGCAGCACTCATAATCCTGGCTATAGAATAATAATGTTTATGAATAATGTACATCTGAGCCTACACATCCTCAATGAGATATAATGGATAAATAAAATAAGATTTACATACGTGGTTTAACATATCTCGCACACTTACGCAATTTTTTGTTAAATATATCTCAAATGCGGGCCTCTTCCATTTGCAGGTACCGACTTATTTCTTCTGTGTTTCCTTCTTCTCTCTTTTAGTTCCATGTGAGCGTGGTGCATACAGCATGGCATTTAAGCTCGCATTGGGGAATTGTTAGTGTATGATTATAATTCCTGTGACTATGCTGCTCCTATTAATTGTTTGTACATTAGATTTGAATTCACAAACCTGAAAATTGTACGTAAGATCACTGATATTATTATAATTTTTTGGCATATTCATGCCAAGAAGAACATATAATACCATTAAAATGGTACAAGTGCATAGCAAATTATGCTGTTTAAAGTTGATCTTACTGGCTAATGCTTGGTGTTTTGAGGTTTTACAAGGCTTGAAAGTATTAGGTCCTTAATCTGGTATCATCATTTGTTATCATTGGTTTATTTATTGATTTATTTATTTTTGACAGCAAACAAACATTTTATATTTATAATAAAAACCATCACAGACAGCAATACTGTTACAGTCGTCAAGCAACAAAACAGACCACAAAGAAAATAACCTCCCTAACCTTTGGACTGTCCCAAAAGCCTGAAACCCAACCCATCACTGAAAACTATCACCCCAACCCCTCATTCAATAACCAATAAAACAATCACCGCTCAAATTGAAAGCCGAAACCCAAGAGCTGGCGAGCAAGATAGTTCAATGCTACAACTTAGTCCAACTCCGGCTTACACCATCAAAGATATGGTGGTAGCAGATGAGGCCATCGTCGCCAAAACATGTACAATGCATAAGAGAAAAAGAATCTAAACGAAGTTGGGGAAGTCTCCAACCTTAAAGACCGTTAATTCCACAATTTTCAACAACAATATTCTAATTTGTTAATAACGTTCATCTTATAAGTGTCGACCAACTTTTTTCTCAACTGTATGTGGCCAAATGCATGAATCCGCTTCCTTCACTCCCATTTTACATTCAAGCACTAATTTCACATTTAAATGATTAATAATTATATATTTTTTTATTATTATCTTTGTCGTATTTTATGCTAGACAAAGGATTAATAGCACGGTCTTGTTGCTATGTCTTCTAGCTCTTATCATATATAGTCAGGGTGTCTTGGTTTCAGTTAGTTGCTGCTACCAACGCATTCTTAACCGCCTTGTCTTCTGTTCTGCGTTTCTCTTGCTTAATTTTCTTTCTTCCCATCATGGGTGGATTAATACAAGAATACACAACAAAACAAAGGCCTTAATCTCGATTCCTAAGCTACTATTTTTTCAACCTCCCCTTTACTCTCCTATTTGCCCATAACGCTCACATCCTACTGGGTGCTTAAGCCCCACATTAATTGTCTTCAATCCGAGATGACTCAATAGCGACCTATACACACCGAAAGTTCCCTGCTAAGCAAACCCAAAGACTAAGTCATCTAGATCTATATATAGGGTATATGCTGGCCTAGCCTTTTTGCCAGAAGAGTGATGATAAATGATAGTATAGAGATCTAAGGAAAAAAAAAAAAAAAAAAAGAAAGCAGCAGCTGCACACATGCATGGAATCAATTCAAAAAATCATTTGGGCTCCACATGTATATATACATATATAATTAATGAAATGGAGGGTCCACCATTATTGTTCATGTTCTTGTCCCGAAAGAGCTTATTAGGAAAAATGGGAATGGTTCCAGGACTCCTTTTCGGCTCTTATGATGTTGTGAGGTACTGAAAAAGAAGTTGTTTCCATAGAATATTAGGCGTACTCACATGTTTCATTCAACTTCTTGATCGAAAAAAAACAAAAATGAAGGAAACTGGTGAGTTTGAATGGAAAAAAGTTTGTGGGAACAGCGGGCTTCCTTGACTTGGAAGTTTTGGGATAGAAGAAACTTGGTATCTATTATATTAATATTGTCTTTGAGTTGGGATTAAATTTGCCAAGAAATTAATGCTTGTGGCCCAATGACCAACCATTATTACTTTGTATCTTGCCTATTGTTCAGTTTCTCCAAAAGTAACGTGGTCCTCAATCCCTCTCTCTAATTGGTTGACTGCTAAAGCTTCTTGTCTTAAGCCATTTTACTGGATATGTATGGACATATATATTAATTTATTATTTCTGATGACCTCATTGGAATCAAAGTGCCTTTAAGACTTCTTTGATGGGTTGTATTCTCAATGAAGTAAGAAAGTTGGGCGTTTGATTTGGAGGATTTTTTTTTGGCCGCTGTATCATAACCTTTCTTCTTCTTCTTCTTCTTCTTCTTCTTCTCCTTATCTTTGTGAGAAAATTCTCTCAAAAAAATATAATTTTGTGATAGAGTATGCATGGGTTTAAGAAAAGTCAAATAAAAAAGTTCTATTAATTTATCCTACTATCAATAATTCAAAATAGCCATAAAGCTAACCCATAATAACTGTAAGCTTTCTTCTTGTGATATGAGGGTTAGAAGCTTGGTGAGGAGAGAAGTTATACACATTAATAACTGTTAAATCGTTTAAGCTATTTGTCACTGGTGGGCTCAAGCCTCAAAGGTGGTTGATGTATGGCATGAAGTAGCCGTAATTCGAGTTAGTCCCACCACCGGTACCCAAGCCCTTGTTTGAGGATAATTTTTCAAATGGATCAATTTAATCAATTCCAGCAGTCATCCTCCTGTACTCGAATGTCATACGCACGTACCGGCCTGGCTAGGCTAAGTAGTCACGAATTATATAAACCGATGGGTAAGATTGCTGGATTGATTGGATAAACGCGTGGGCCATGGAGCTGTCTTCTTTGCAGCAAACAAGATATAAGAACTTCACAGACATGGGTGTCCCCTTGGCGGGCGAGTCCTGACAAATTGTTAGAATTCCCCAAATTAATACTCTATTGATAGGCCTCAATCAATCTTATATTCCTAGCTACCTTTGGAAAAAACAAAAACTACAAAGAAAAAGAAAAGATCGGAATTTAGATATCTTAAATCATTGTTGACTCAATCGTATGGTGGAAGAAATCTATTGGATTTTGATTGGAGTACTTAAATTTAAAACTTATAAGTTCAATAATTAAGGTGATGGCTTGGGTCCCTGATAATTTCCAGGCCTATATTTTATGCATGTGGATGTGTGTTTGTGACCCTCGCTCCACATGTAAAGCTACAAAGCTCAAACTCTAAATAAGCTAACCCTTCCTTTACATTTATAATAATAATGACTTGTCATTGAAATGACAATTCGACGAACACAAAACTATTAGTTATTCAACTGGTTATAAATTTGCTTAATTTTAATTGTAATGGTGTTGTGGAGAACAAGAACTGCCTTGTTGCCTTCAACCCTGCACTGCTTCGAGGCTTCTTGCTCCATGGAATTTGTTTGTATTTTAGTTCAGCTGCCGACGCAATATTAAGGTAATTTGTCTGCTATTGGATATCGTTATTAGGAATTAATGGTAACAGGTTAGCACATCTGCGTCAGTCATTAATCTTGGGCTTAAGTATCATTAAGGATTCAGCTTACACTAATTACGACGAAACTATTGATTGATCCGTTAGCCAGGCAGTAGTTAGGTACGTGTAATCCTTGTGTAACCCCTCCTCGTCTCTACGAAAGTGCTCTTCACCTGTCTACAGTGAAAGTCTCTAATAAACGTATAATAATTAAATAATTTAATAATTATAAAAAATAAACTGTAAATAACTTTATAATTATAAATATCAAAATTAAAAAAAAAATACTGCAACCATTAAAATGAAAATGATAAGAGAAGACTGAAGTTTTTATTGGGTCTTAATTTTGAATTGTTATACAGACAAGTATAAATAATATATATGTATAAAAATATATTTTGCATATGTTAAATATCAATATTATTTTTTTATATTTCTTTATTTAATATTTTATAAATTTTCCTCAAACTGAAATTTTCCTTTGCTTGCTCTCTTTGCCTCTTTTGTTCTTTGGTTGTTCTTAATAGCAAATATACTAGTAGAAAGGAAAAAAAAATCTAAATTACTGCATAGCAGTAATAAGAGTCTACTTCTAGCCATTTATTTTAGAGCAACTAGAGGACTATATAAGTATAATGACTCTATCTAAGTCTCTATGCATGATTTATTTGTATAGAATTTGAGGTATTAGAAAAGTTTACTTTAATACATATTGCAATACTGTTCACTAATACTATGCTACTACTCACAATTACAACATTGTTTATGGGCCATTGTTCACTCTCATTGTTCATGGGTACTATTTGCAGTCACTATTTACATGTACTGTTCATAGTTATTGTTCATCGTCACTATTCATAGTCAATGTTTATAGGTACTATTTATAAATACGGTATTGTACATGAGTACTATTTATGAACAGTTATTAAATCATAATTTTATGTTAGACCACTCAAACTAATAGTATCAATCTTTAAATGTTGAAAAGTCGAGACAAATTGAAATAACAACACAAGAATTTAAGGGAGTCAACTATCGAGATGGAGATGATTATTTTCTCTCTTTGATATTATCTTAGTCTCAAATGTGATACATGAATGATTGGTTACTGTCTTTATATTGTTTAAAAGCATGCTAGAAATGTGGTGACGCTTACTTATTTGATTATTGGTTGTTACACATTTTTAGCATGATATGTGATTTATTAGTTTTCATTTTTTATTCGAAAATATGCCATCCATGTTAATAGCATAATCTATGTGATCTGGTACATGAGAAATAAATTATTAGCATGATCTTATGTATGCATGTATCGTGATGATGAGATAGATTATGCATGCAAGTAGGTCACAAAATAAAGATAATTAAGATTCTAATCACGTACCAAGGCGACGACACAGATACTGTGGTAGTAGTCTAGTATCATAATGGATATTTTCTCACCCTAAGCGAGTGTCTATGGTACTGTGGTAGTAGTTGAGTTGGGGCTGCGGATCAAGTGAGACCTCACTCTTGAGGTTGTGTCATAATGAAGAAATTGCCTGCGAGGCATTACTTCCTAAAGTTCAGACACAACGAAATGCCAAAGAGATTCCTTTCGGTTTAACGTCAACTTAAATAATTGAAGTGTCTGAAACGCCTAATGATTTATAAGTGTTTACATATATTATGTTTCTGAATTTGATAATGTTCTAATGTGTTGTATATGATTCATTGGGTTCTCGAGCTAATCCCACTCACTCTTTTTTAGAAAACCATTGAAGATACTTATATTAACAAATAATGTGGAAACCGTTAACAGTAGTAGTATACATCACAGTTATGGGAACATTGTACGAAATGAACGCTTTTTTTTTCATTTTTCAGTCGTAGGGTATGTGACCTACTATATTTAGTTTGTTTATCAGTTGGATGCCAACCACTAGGTCGAACAATAACTGTCCTATCAAAACTCGGCCATGGGGCCCACAAATTTGTTCTCAATTTTGATATTAAATTAAAGTCTCTTCAATTATTATATGATTCTAAGGTTATTATTAATTTGTTTCTAAGCCAGTTTATTTATGCATCTTTTTGTACTTTGAGATATGGCCTGACCAGCAGATGAAATAATTGATGTAAAGAAAATGTGATATCTTGGTTCTTGAATAGAAAGCAGGAGTAACTGCACACAAATAAAATTAAGTTTCAAGCTGCAAGACAAACACGTCGCCTACGACGTATGTGATGAAAGGTTCGAGAATCGGGATGTTACAATTTCTAACCTTCAAACAAAGATGGGTCTATCTGTCTTTGTCAACACTATAATTTTGAATTCTTATTTGTGCGTGTATATAATATTGAGTGGGGCAAAAATCACCCCACAAGTGGATTAGTTCACCCTATATTATAAAGTCAATTTTACCCTTATATGAAATGACTAAACAACCCTTCATTAAACATCCCCACTTATCTCCAAACACCCTCATTCACCCCACCCTACCCTACTAATCGATTCCACCATCCATTCATCATCTCCGGCCAGCTTAGAGCAAAAATTTTCCAAAATTGCAATAAGCGTCTGGTGAGCTTTCAACGATGATCCATCTAGTTTCTACAATGTTCGCATTCTAAATGAAGTTTAAAGTCTATAGAAGTGAAAAAAAATGCACCAATCTAATGGGATTTGTATTCCTTTTCACTGTTGAAGTTAGGGATCTTATTTGGATCGAGATTTAGCTGATTTTCAGAAGAAACGACACAAGAAACAACTTCTATAAGCACAATAGGTGCCAATGAGGTATATTTCGAGCTCTGTCTAGTTTTAAAAAAATTGTGTTTTGGATCGTTTGTTTCAAGCTCTATCTTGGCCCTGTGTGGCCGAGAATCATACACAGAGTCCCAGTCAGAGGTGGCCCTGTGTGGCCGAGAATCATACACATCGTGAGTTTCGGCTAAACAGGGCCGAAACTCATACTATGAGTGTTAGTCACCTCTCGCCTGGATTCTCTATATGAATTTCGACAAGACAAGGTTGAGACTCATGTGTGAGTCTCGTCCATCTCTGGGCGAAACTGATGATGTAAGTCTCGAACCAGTCTCACCCTATTTGGTCAAGACTCTTGATGTGCGTCTCGGCCTTATTTAGCTGAGACTCATAATGTACATCTTGGCCCTATCTAGTCGAGACTGTGCCTTTTGCATTCAAATCAATTTTTTTAGTTCCCTTGACTAACTAATATTTATTTTGATAATTTTAGGTTGAAAAAGAATGCACCGACATGATTGTCGATTATACAGAGCAATTTACACCGACGGGACCATTTAGGTCAAGGGAGGATATGATCTCGTGGGCACAAAATCAGGGAAATATTAATAGGTTCATTGTGACTATAAAGAACTCAGATGTCGGAGGTAGTGGTAGACAAACAAGAGTAAATCTTGCTTGTGAAATATATGGTTCGTACAAGAAAGGAGCCAAAAGACAATGTGTTGATAGTGAGAAGAAAGTAAAAGGAAGATCCGAGACAGGGACTAAGAAGTATAGTTGTCCCTTTTTGTTGAATCGAAAGAATTCAAGCGACAAAGTATGGATCTTAGTAGTAGCATGCGGTACACACAATCACCCATCAACAAAATATCTTAAAGGCTACTCATATATGGGTAGGTTGGACAATAATAAGATTGATGTGATATTGCCAATAACAAAGGACAACACATAACCAACAGAGATACTAATGACGTTAAAGGAAAGGAATTTGATGAATTCATCCACGTTGAGGGCTATCTACCATGCAAGACAAAATCATAAATTAATAGAAGCTAGAGGTAAGACACAAATGCAACAAGTGTTACACTTGTTGGGTGAAGCACAATACACCAAGTGGCATAGGTGTAAAGGTGAAAGTAATGTGGTGAAAAACATATTTTGGTTTCATCCTCGTTCAGTTGAGTTGCTAAGATGTTTTTCTGAAGTGTTGTTAATTGATTGTACCTATAAGACAAATAGGTAAAAATATTCAATTGTACAGATTGTTGAGGTAACATTTACAAAGATGACACTTGTAGTTGCGTTTGGGTACATGTCAGTTGAAAAAGATGACAATTTCACATGGTGTTTGGAGAGATTAAAAGACTTGATTGATGGATTTCCTAAGCCAATTGTAATTATTACTAAAAAAGATTTGACCCTTATGAATGCAATTGCCCATGTGTTTTCCAAGTGCACTAACTTACTTTGTACATGGCACATCAACAAGAATGAATTGGCTAACACCAAACAAATGTTTCAGAAGGATGATGATTTCAAAGAATTTCTTTAAAATTGGAATTCTTTGGTGAACAGTTTAACAGAGGTTGCATATAATGAAAAGGTTGGGTTTATGGAAGCTGAGTATAATGCATTTGGTAATGTATTTTCATAATTGAAAATTACCTGGTTGAACCAATTTAAATAGAGGTTTGTTAAGGCTTTGACTGATAAGGTGCACATGTCAAATTAAAGCAGAGAGTGCACATGTCAAATTAAAAAGGTATCCTGGGTCTTCTCAAGGGAATTCTATGACATTATGGGGTGCAATCAATGCAATTCTTGAGCTACAACACATAGAGATCAAAATATCATTTGAAAAGAGTTTGAGTATCTATATAAATCAATACTAAGTTCATATTTTCACATTGTTGCATGGTTTCATGTCTAGGGCCGCATTGGAAAAGATTTGATTTGAGTTGTAACATGTACAGGGTGTCAGTATTAATCTAGTTTGTTGTGGTTGTGTGTTATGTACAACACATGGGCTTCCTTGTGCACATGAGCTTGCTAGGTATCAAGTCACCCACTTGCCAATCCCATTAGAGGATGTTCATGTTCATTGGCAAAGGTTTGGCCTTGATGACCCCATAAGTCCATGAGACTTTAATTACAGAGCATTATAAGAAGAAGTAACGGATAAGATAGATACAAGTGATTGAAATGAGAAAAAAAAGATTGTGAAACAACTTTTAGAGATTGTGTCTCCATCCATGTCCTTTTTATTATTCCTCCTATAGAGAAAATAAAAACAAAGGAAGGCCAAAGAAGGTAGATATATCTACAAAACGAGAACCTTCCCATTTTGAGCATGTTCTATCTATTGGCTCAAGATCTTCATCCAATATTTTAGTGAAAAAGAATGTTTTGAAGCAGAAGGTTTATAGGACTCAGTTAAGGATGACATTAACTTTTATGGGGGCATTTCATGTTGGGTGGCGCGATCACATTCTTAATGTGGTTGACATCAAGTCCGATGGTAATTGTGGGTATTGCATCATTGTAGTAGGCCTCAGTCTTGGGAAAGATAGTTGGGGACAACTGATGATTGATATCTTAGGCGAGTTTAACAATTTTGAAGCCTAATATGCCAATTTCCTTGGTTGTACAGGGTGTAGCAAATGAAGGAGTCATTAACCGGTGACCAATCACTGGCACCACTAAAAAAATAGATGGTACTACCAGACATGGGTTTATTAACAACTACTTTCAATGTAGTATTAATCTAGTTATTTAGTGACCAATGCATGACATTTTTCCCGTTAAGAAATGAAGCCTTACCTTTTTCAAATGAGAAATATTATCGGGATTGGTAATGTTAATGGTAACCATCTTGTCAAGGTAATCATCTTATACTTTACTTCAATTATAATTTGGTAAATGATTGTGTATAAACTAATTATTTTCATTCTATGTAGGTTTTGTTCAAGCCAAATTCACCAATTCTGCCAATTTCGAAAGAGTGGCACATAAGCCACTATCCATGAGTAGAAGGTTGGGTCAGCCACTATAGAAGTTTAGACATATATGAAAAAAGAGATATACAGAGCGAAGAAATTATAAGTCTTATTACTCCGTAGAGTGTTAGCTTGGTTCCATCTATGTATTATCTCCCGCAAAAACAATAGAGATGTAAATGATTACTTTTGCATACATATTATATAATGGATTATTTAGGTTATTTATATGTTGTCATAAATGATTGACCTTTCGATATAAATGTTCACTATATCAGAATAAAAGATAATGCAAGCAAACTGTCCTACATGAAGATGTTGGGACCAATGTGTTTTTAAAATGAATTAAACATAACTAAAGTTTTTGGAGAGAATATTTCTTTCTTGGCTTGTTCTAAATGTTAGCCACAAAAAAACTACATTCAATAAGGCTTTAAAATGGTGGGTCTCAACTAGATAGGACCGAGACCCACCAAGGGGGTTTCAACCACCCAAGGTCGAGACCCTCTAAACCCATTGAGTGAGTCTTTGCCTTTCGAGACCCATTGAACCCGCTGAGGTGGTCTTGGAGGGCCAAGAACTACTGAACCCACTATTTCGAAATGAGTGTTATTTAATTTCTAAGCAATTATAGTTCTAATCAAAACGTTTTTATTTTTCCAAATAAAGTATTTTTTTTAAATTACATTTGATGACAAAACAAAAAAAAATCACATCTCTTATCTTACATATAATGATATGTTTATTAATTATTATTAGAAATAATATTTGACTAAAAAATTTAATATTTTGGTCATCTATTTCTTAATAAATAATAATATATTATTCTTAATATTAAAAATTATTTTACATTAAGTTTCTATTTAAAATTAAATTTTAATATTCATGAAATATTTATCTTATTGGCTTTGATCATAATTAATAAATAACTAAACTAAATTGTTGAGGCCCTTCGCTTGTAACGAAAATATTAAGCAAAGTAAATTAACTTAACTATTCATCTTATTTGAATGCATATATTGTTCAAATATTGTTTAAAGTCATTACAATAGTACAAAATAAATTGATCTAAGTATCACGAGAGGCCCTTTGCTTCCTTGTAAAAACCATTCGAAATAGTTGCGACGATCTAACGTCATTTGGCACAATGGGGCTCGAAGCTGTATTCGCCTCATCAACAGTCTCGGAGTGCACTACTCCTCCAATGTTAATACTTGCGAGCACATCGATCATAAAGTCCACACAACTGCATGCTCCATTATATGATCGCTGCTCTTCAGACAATGATCAGCCCAACGTCGAGTGCAATCCTAATTTGCTAGCGCAAAAATTAAAAGTATTAAAAAATAAACATAAATTTGTTGTTGTTTAAATGTTCAACATAAATACGAATTTTTATCCGGTTGGCATCATCATCCAAATTCTGGCTGTTATGCTCAGTCTTAGTTTTTGGGTTTTCGACAATAACATAGGATATTGATGAGAACCACTCCATGTAACTTAGTGATAAGTCCCACTGATGATATATCTCATGCCCTCGAAAACTTACTCCAAAAATATGGTTTTGCTACCTCTCAAATAATTGCAGAATAAACATATGATTTACCGAATATTTATTTCCGATGGCCCTCACTCAACTTTTATTGGCTCAAGTGGAGTGTCAAGTATTGATTATACATATCTTAATTGTCGGAGAAATCTATCGGGGTGGTATAGCTTTACAATTTCTAAGCAGTTAATTAACCCAATGTAAAAAACCACCTTCGATACAGGTACACCCTCTCTTAAGTCTATGTACTGATCCTAGTAAACTTGAAAAAAATATAATCTTTTTAAGTCGTAAGGACAAAACCATCTACTTATAATTAAAAGATTGCAATAACATGTAATACTTACTTCATAAGGATTGTCCAAGGAAGCATAAACATGTATTCATCATTAAAACCCATCTCCATTCTTTGGGTCCATGTCACAACAAGTGACAAATTATTGTAGTAGTGGAGATTGACGCGTGAAAAATGAAAGTGGTCATATATCCAACCCTATAAAAATTACAAATTCAAACAACCATCATATATAAACGTATATAGAAAACACAAATATTTGATCTTATATAAGGGTGACAAATATACCTTAAGTAGGGTGAGATACCCTGCAACCTAATAGATCTCGGCTCATAAAGTACTACCAAATTGGAGGTACAAAAATGGAAGAGTGACTGCTCTCCACACATATGACATGATAGTGTCCACATTCTTTAAGAGCTAAAGTAAGGAGACGTGAACTTGGGTATCGCTCTTATCAGTAAATAATGTACTGCCTAATGGATACAAAATGAAAACTCTAGTAGTTGCTTCAACATCGCAATATTCATTAATATTCTCTTTGGCCACAACAAAGAGTTTTGTAACCATTTGCTACTTATAGTGAGTCTTTTAGCCATTATGATCTCTTCAACTGCTTCTTCTTTGGACATACCAAGGCAGTCGCACACCAATTGCACAGCACCATCGAATTTGATCGATTTTACAGAAACCAATTTTTCTATCACTAGAATACCAAGAAGAATGCAAATGTCACCAAGTATAATCGACATCTCACCGAATGGGAGGTGAAATGTGTTAGTCTCTAGATGTCACCTCTTAATGAATGTCGATATAAGCATCCTATTAGCATAGTTATAGAAACATATGATCAATGGGTTCAATCAAGATCTATTAATCAATTCCAGTAGGCAAGTCTGTTCTCCGTGATATTCAAAGTCCCAAGACTTAATCATATTCCTGAGGTTGAGACATTTCAATGGGCCTCAATGGTTGCACTCATGAAAGTTTTCATTTTAAAAAAAAATATATTTTTAATAATTCATTGTTGAGAAAAAGAAATATTTGACTATAAACTATAATGATAAAAATTTACCTCATTCTTTCATACTGCTACAGCAACATAGTACTTAAAACTCTTAAGAACTAACGAATCAGACAGATCATTAGGAAAAGGTCTAAGAATATTTTCACCTTCTTCATGTTCTTTAGGAACATGGCTTGCTTCATGTTCTTCAGCTTCTTCTTCTTGTTATGAATCATGGGAAGAGCTTTTACTGACTAACGAAAGATTAGATTTTGCTGCCACCATAACTCACCTCTGTGATGTTGTCAATGGGGCCTGAAAGAAAATACACTTTTTGACTGAGTGCTTGATCTATTTCTTACAATTATTATCTTTTTTGGTGTCATTTCTGCATAAAATATACCAACTCATTAACTCATTATAATATTCAATTGCAAGTGCACTCTCTAAGGTTGGAACAATAGATTTTTAGAGAAAAAATAGGTGTTTAAGGCTATGACGGTAGTTTCGCGAATGACGGCAATGAAGTTTGGCATTGGGTTGCTTGGTCGTGAAGAAGGATGAAGAAGGGGTTCATTTTAAGTGGGTAATGAGGTTAGTTAAGGTTTAAATAAGGATAGATTAGTATTTTTAATAAAAAATATGGGATGACTACATCATTTTTTTAAATTAGGTGGAGTCAACTACTCTACTTGTCGGTGATTTTAGGCCCACCCATAATATTTATATATGGTAGTTTTACCTTTCTATATATAAAAAGAGAAACTATTTCTACCGATCGACGGAAGTGATGGGTTCAAGTGCTTAGTTGTTTTTTTTTTGACTTACAAGTGCTTTGTTGTGACGTCAATGCTCCATACGTGGTTTGTCTAATGCATTCATGGCAATGCCACGTGTACTATTTGTTTTCAAATTAATTAAAGTATAATAATATCATTTAAGAGGATCAATTAATAACCCAGTTGACGACTATGTGTGCTTTAATTTATCAATTAATAAAGTAGGCAATGTTTAATTGATGTAATTTAACACAAGACTTTAAATTAATTAGAGCTATCGAGGGAAAAGAGGGGAAATAATTATTATACATTGATCAGTACCTCCATCAGGTTCTAGATATTAAACATTTCATTTCATAAATGTATACATTTTGCGTGTTAGAAAAAAAAATTAATTTAATCATTAACAATAACTCAAAAAAATATAATAAATAATCAAATAAGAGAAAGAAAACGAAAGGATGTTTAAGCATATGTCTTAAAGTGAGAACATCCTACAATTATGATAACTAGTGTTTTAAAAATTGAATTTAATTAAGAAAAACTTAATTATTTGGAAAATGATACAAAAAATCAATGAAAAACCGTTACTATGATCATATGCAGATTTTTTTTTTTTTTTTTTTGTCTGTTTATTTACCAAATCTTTCCAGCCTTAAAAAAAAAAAAAAAGGAAAAGAAAATAAAGTAAATGCAAGGCTGAACTAAACTTATAAAAGCAAATTGCTTTAATGATAAAACATTAATGGGCGACCAACTTTCCAATTAATAACATTGTGCGATCATTCAAGGATCGTAGGTGGATAGACGATCGTTTCAATAGCTTATAATTATAATTATTATTTATTCCTGGCGTATGAGTCCACTAATAATGATTAGATGCATGGGAAGTTGGGAACCTTGCTTTTATGCCTCATCTTGAAGTTCAGTGCACAAGCATTTGCACGACCTCATCGTCACATTTTAATTTCGAATATATATTTAAATATTATATACGCTTCTTTTTAAGAATAAACAATAATTAACGTCGTAAGTTAATTATATAGTTATTAGATTGGTTCCTAATCTATTAGTTTTCTTAAAATACAATAAAAAAAAGATAAATTAAAACTTAAATATTTGATTATGAAAGTTGACAATAATATAGTTAGTTAAAGACATGTCTTGTACGTAATATCGTATATAAATTAAACTAAAAGATTATAACACCCCCATGACCCTTTTTCAATTTCGAAGATCACAATTACCAAAATAACCTCAAAACAAATAATCTAGCACGTTAATGCCATGTGCAAATCGTCAATCAAACATTATGGACCACCCGAGAAGGAGGATGTCACTTTATCTTCCTTCAGTTTTTTTTTTTTTATTTTTTTTTTGTCTTTTCACCGTCCTAATTCTATGAAACTTCCTATGACATGTTAACTCATATAGATTTCATATAAAGCACTTTAAAATTTTTAAATAAATTAATATCATTATTTAAAAAATTAAATTTAATATTCAACGAGTACAAGGACCTTTAAACTTATTCAATAAAACATCTTCAAATTGAAAAGAAATCTAGGACCAATATACCTGATTGAAAACAAAGTTATGAATCTAGAAAAGAAAACCTTGAAAGTAATCCATGCAGCCTTTGATCTTTAGTTTTTTAAAATGTTAGAGAAAGAGTATATTATTTCAAATATTTGAATCATTATTTTAATCAAATAAAATATATATGTCAAACATTTTCATAGATTAAGTGATTCAAACAGTAATTTGTTATCAGTTGATGTTAAAACTGAAAGAAATTTGCATCAATGTTCCAAATCTAGGGATAGAGGTCAATTAAAATGCTCAAACCCTTTCATCGGTGAAGTGGGGTTATTCAAACCCCTAGTTCACAATTCAGGAAGTAGGGTCAATCCGAACGCCTAGTTTCGATTCAAAAAATCAAAATAATTAGCAAGCTAGGTCCTGGTTGGAACACTTACGATGAAATTCATCACCTGGCTAGTATATGGTTATAATCTTTATTAATTTTTCTTTAGTAATGAATCATATTAGTAACAGATTAAATCAGATGAATAAACATGGTAGTCATCATTCATAGTGATCTTAAACATCTTAATAGGTCATGTTATCACACATATCATGCATCATCATTTATATACTTTAAGCATGCATATTCAAGGCATAACATGTATATTCAATACAAAGTATAACATGTACAAGGCATAACATGCATCTTCAATTCAAGATATATTCCTAAGCTAACAAGCATACATGCATACATTACTTGAATCAAAATAAAAGTTAAAACTTGGAAATTATCTCCACCTTATAGCTTTAGTTCCTTCTTGTCCTTATGGTGATATTTGAAGCCTCTTTGAGCCTTTAAGCTTGAAAATTAAGATTCAATACATTATTTTTTATGATCATTGTGTGTCAGACATTCTTGAATCATATTCTAATGATTCTTATCTAACATGACCTTTAGTTGTGTAAGGATATTATCCTAGATGAGTTTTGATATGATTTTGGGCTTGTGTATTGTGGTAGAAGAAAACACTACTATAATAATCAGAATGCAAAAGTAAAAAACAGGAAGTATAAAAGCATTATCGTGGTAGGTTACCATGGTAACCAGAGGGAACTGTTTGATTAGGGAGTCACTAAAACAGTTAGATAACAATCTGTAAATAGTGTGCAACAAGAAAAAAAATAATGCAAGAAGGAAAACGACACAAGGAGATGTTCACGCATTTTAGCCAACAAGCCTACGTCTGTAGGGCCTCGCCCAGATAAAGAGTATTAGTATAAAAAAGTCGTACAACTATTGCAACTAGACTAACACAATGACCACAACACCGATGTCACACTTTGCAATACTTATAGCTGGTTCAACATTTTACAGCAACACCCTATGCACACGAAACACAAACTCTACAAACACACAAGGTGTGGAGAGTTCACTCCTTCAATCACTCAATGAAACAAAAACAAAGTATAGCTTTTAACACTTAATACAATGATTCCCACATGTATAAATGATGTTTTCTTTGTAGTTCAGAGTGATTAACAAGTTTGCAATCGTCCCAGAATAAATAGGCATGAATTCGAAGGCTTTCCATAGCAGGTCGGGATACTAGAAGATTTCTGGGTAAACTGTGATACGATACTGTTGGCACAGATAGCAGGAAAACAGATTTTCAGAAATCTGTTATTTCCAAAAGTGCAAAGGCATGGCTGATTCTTTCTGCAGCTGCAGATTTTCTGATCTTTTCATATTTCCTGAAGACCAAAACATCTCCTAACAGCAACCCGCAACTATGAATTAATTCCAAACGAAGTTGCAAACAAATAATGAAAGAATTCAGAAAAAGAAGATTAAGGAAATAGATCGTTGGCTGCAATCTCAGTATTTTTGATATGAGCAACTTACTAAAAGATTGATACAGGAAAAATGGAAAGGAATCCCCAGAATCAAAGATGATTCCTTTTAAGCAATAGAACAGTTAAGAGCATTCAAAAGAAAATGAGATTCTGCAATCCGAGAAACATCGAACATCTTGTGTTTCCAAAACATGTAAGCCCAAAATTCTGATTTCCAAAACTGATTTAACATTTTAAGACCAGTTTCTATAAGTGTGATAATACAGAAATTTGTGCACCAAACAGATTGAAAGTGTTTTCTTAAAGGTACCAAATAAACCAAAAACTTATCCAATGATAATTAGACAATATCCGCTATTTTCATTTCCAAAACATTATGCAAAATACCATATTCTAATCATGCCATTTTCATTTTCTAAAATTAATCCAACATTCTATAATCTGATTTCTAAAAATTAATAGTAGCAGCATTTTCATATTCAATATTCTAGAAAAATTATGATCCATAGTAAGCTGTAATATTTTGTTTTTCTAAAATTAATAGTAGCAGAATTTTCATATCCAATATTCTGAAAAAATCCTGAGCAAGAAGAATTGATTGCAAATTGATATTCATTCCAAAACTGTTAAAGGAAAGATTTTGAAATCATTCTAAAGAAACATCTGTTGCAAATTTTAGCAAGGTTCAATTTCTGAGATTAAAATACATTCCATTTTGAAAAAAGATTTTGATCACAACAAATAAAGAGAGCAAACTCAAAAATTGCAATCATTCCAGAATTAATTGCAAAATTTCAGATTCCAAAAACGACAAGATTCAGAATTTCATTGTTTTGCAGCAATATTCTAATTTCTAGAATTTAGTTTCCTAATAGAGATTTTTTGATTTCTAAATCATAAGAAATTCTAAAATATTTCCAAAATACCTCAAGCACCAACAATGCCAATTAATCATATTTCCTAACAGGAACTACTGAGGTTAGGTTGCATTACCCGATATAGTACCACGGTAGCCAGTGGAGTTTTTAGATTTGCAATATCATTCTACGATAGGCTACCACGGTAACTGGTGGGCAATGACAAAGGTATAGTGCACTATCGTGATAGAGTACCATAGTAATCGATGTGAAAGTCTAGAAACTGGGGAAGACGAAGGCATTACAACTGTAACATCAATCACTATCGTGGTAACCAATACGAAAACTGAATTTTTCAATTTGTTTCTCTCATCCCTTATTCTCCTACGGCCTTGGCATCCTAACCCTTCAAACTCTAGATCATGAATTATGCATTTGAGACTTAGATAGGGTCATTATACCTTTTTTGATTCGATGAATCCTCTAGTTTCTCCAAAAGAACGCCAAGAAGTTGGTTCTATGCCTAGAACTTACAATATGCATGCCGTAAGTTCCAAGGCTGGGGAACAAAAGAGTGCCAACCTCCCAGCGAGGTCATATAATATCATAGTATCAAATAAAATCCAATCATATAATATCATAGTATCAAATTTAGCATAATCAGTGGTAAATAATTAAAACAAAGTTAACTGAATCAATGTCAAATACTTAAACCAAAGTTAGCTTAAGTAAAAATCCTTGAAATGATAGACTTAGGTGTCTGTGTGACACCAATTACCTGGGAAAGATATCACATCATAAAGCTAGCAAGTTCTCAAACTCTTGAACCAAAGAAAAACTTTCCAAAAAAATTTCATAGAACAACTTAGAAGAAATTCTTCACAATGTGGGTGGTCTACATTCAAATAATAATAATAATAATAATAATAATAATAATAAT
>JAJIYU010002934.1:0-28402 GCA_030144865.1 Tinospora cordifolia | reverse complement strand
TATGTGAATTTATGATGATCATGATTCACGAGTTTATTATGATGTATTATCTAATTCTAATATATATTATTTATTTATAATTTTATAATTCATGTAATTAATTAATTAAATCTAATTATAAATTATTAAAAAATTTAATATATATATATATATATATGTGTGTGTGTGTGTGTGTGTGTGTGTGTGAGGGGCTAATAAATAAATAAATAATTTTTTAGGGACCTCTAAATAATTATTTTGAGGACCGCCTAGGCCCCGCCTCGCCTTATGATGGCTTAACGCCTTAAACCGCCTTACCGCCTTGACAACACTGCTTGTAGCATCAATGTTGCTCAACAAAAACATCTAAATAAACAGGAAAAATGAAAAATTTACATGAAGCAAAAGTTTTCATATTTGAAAGGATAGGAACCAAAAGCATATGCCAACCTTCACAGAAAAAGCAGGTAAAGTAGCCTCAGGCAACACTTCATCTATTGCTGCCACATCTATCCAAATAACTCCTGAAATTATTCAATAGAGATTTTGAAGTTAGAATTTCAGCGAGCAACTCTGCAAATAGATTCATCACAAAACAAACATAAGAACATGATGTACATGTCATGATCTTCAAGCACCATGGTGCAAATGGGGAAGAAATAAGAACAAGCATCCATTTATTCAACAATAAGAACCCCTTCCCTTTTTTTAATTTTTTTCATTGGTTAAGTGAAAGAAAATTTCGACTTATTTTGTAATTCAAGTCAACTGAATTTAGTCCTTTTATTACTTTCCCAACT
Source organism: Tinospora cordifolia (assembly GCA_030144865.1). Classification (NCBI taxonomy): domain Eukaryota; kingdom Viridiplantae; phylum Streptophyta; class Magnoliopsida; order Ranunculales; family Menispermaceae; genus Tinospora; species Tinospora cordifolia. Next base: position 27,623 of record JAJIYU010002934.1, on the reverse strand, counting down.
ACATAGGGTCAGCTCATGAATCTTCTTTCTCCACTCTATCCTAGCAAGGTCTAGTCCGAATTCAAATTACAAAAAGTTAAACATTCTTTGACATCGTTATTTTAGGTCTTCCTCCGCCTCTCTTGTTACCTTAAAAAAATATTAATAGGTCACTGGTCCTAACTGGTACAGCCAAAGACTGCGCTATAGGAGTCTAAATCACCTTCGTCAATTGTTTCTCATTTTATCCCCAGACGGTGCTATTATTACCATTTTTCAATATTTTTATTTCTGATTTTGTCTTTTAAAATTTTACCGCATATCCATTTAAACATTCACATTTGTATTAAAATTAATTTGTTAACATGTTTTTTAATTGCTAACGTCATATTCCATATAAGATGAGTAACATGTGTGTATTATTCAAAATAATTCAACTCCAGTTTTTAAGAAACCCACTACTGATGGGTTCTTATTTATTTTATATTTTTTGAAAGGTATTATTGTTGAACTACAATGTGTGTGATTCCCAGAATTTGGAAAGCCTTGAACCACTAAATGGAAACAAATTAAGGCTCATACACAAAGCAAATAAAAGCACTCTTCTATTGCATCTCAAAATCACCAGCCATCCCAACCTAGTTTACTATATAGGCTACCAACTTCTTGGCAAGACCCCTTGTCAAGATCAATATAAGAATTGGTTCCTAATCTTGTTCGAAGGCCCCTGTGTTTATGTTGCCAGTCCAACATTTAGGATTAATCATTTCTTTCTCAAGGAATCAAAGTTTCATCTCCAAGTGTATAGGTTCCACGTGCATTTTAATTAGACTCTTAATGATTAAATGAACCTCTTCGTCCTTTCATTCAAAGTTCGCATCTGATTCCTTTCTTAGCTACTCACCCTGCTAGAATTTGCACAATATCAAGAGGTTCTTTAGCAGTTTTTTCAGCCATATGGAAGTGGTGTAGTATTATCTCTTACTCAAGAGTCAGGTACATCATTCACTTTGTAGCTTCCAAATTAACAATACTGGAGCATGCCACCATTCATAAAAACAGAACAAAAACAAATGAAGAAATAAAGAGCATCACATCAAGCCATAAGAAAATCATACACCAAAAAGTAAACAAATAAAAAAAAATCTAGAAAGCATGGGGCAAAAGTAAAGGCTAAAACCACTTTTCTAACTGCCTGCACAAGGACTATCACAAACCAAGACAGAGCAGTTGGTAGAGAAAATAATGAAAAAGAAAACCGTAATAACTGAGCAAAATAGAATCTTAAAGAGTCCAAGCAGTAGATGAACAGAGAAGGACTAGGCAACTGCAGGAAAATTTATAGAAAAAACATAATAATTATAAGTGTTTCATTTAGTTGAATGTGCAACACAAAAGTATAAGAAGATAAAAGGGGAAAAACTTACTAAGCATTGCCAGCAGATCCGATGAGGAAATTCTTTTGTTTATACAATCCTTAACAGATTCAAAACGCCTTTAACACCAACATCAATTAAAACCCGTAAGAATGACAGCAACTTCTACTGTACAATTTTTCATGTTAATCTACATCTATAGACAATAGAAAGAAATGTGATGGTGAGAATCATACATGGTAAGTAAGTCTTGTGCAAGTTCAGTAAGCTGCTTCTCGGAATCAGGAAAAATTACACGAAAAGCACGAACAGCCTCCACAAACTCATGAATGGAACTCTAATAGCAGAAGATGAGACAAAGGAAGCTATGGTTTATCAGCTGGGTTGATAAATAAGCAGCATGCTTGTAAAAAATCACAACTGTGAGCGAGCCCACTTGCAATAGATGCTTAAATTAGATTATCTTGAATTCAGCTTATAAGAAGGAAAAATCTCAGCCATCTTTCACCTTAAGCAATGCAATGCTACACGTGACAAGTTTGAGTTAAGAACTGAGTATTAAAAGATGCACCTATGATGCACAAAAACATATTCTAGAAGCCTTTGGTAATGTTGGACCAAATATTCGAACAATAATACCACCTAAAATCCTGAAAAAATGTAAAAAAGAAAAAAATTGCACGAGGATGCATGTTTCAGAAGGATAAAAATACATAAATGCAAAAAGACGTAGTCAAAAGAATGGGATCATATGCAATGTACAACATAACCTAAAATATTTAAGTTTCATTAAGGATTCTAGTTTAGCAAACCAGTTCTGGAAGTGTTTAGGAGGAAGAATAAGAAAAGAGCAACAGCAATGAACAAAAACGAATGTAAGTGTAAACAAAGACTAAATAAGGGAGACTGCAGCTCTTATAAAACAGGATGTAGTCAATTTTGTAAAGGTGATAACAGCTGGCTATAACCTTTACAAAATTATCCACGAACAAAAGCACATTCCATTTTATAAACACTGCTGTCTACTTCTTTACTCTTTGTCCACTCTTGCCTTCTTTTTTCTTCACTACGGTTGCTCTTGTTTTCTATTCCCCTTCTTATACACCTGCAAAATTGGAGGCTTATCATAAAGCAAAGATAGGGAAGAAATATAAATGATCTCCCAGATACAGCAGGTGCTTAAATATGTAGAGTAAACAATGGCAGGAAATCTTTGGCATCAATATTTAAAGACAAAATAATACATATTACAACAAGACATAATGGAGATACATCAGACTTCACACCAATAAGGAAACACTTAAGTGTTGCTTACAAAATCATAAGAACTACATTTTGTTGATTAGTTTTCAGTTAAACATTTAGAAGATTTCAAAATGTGTTCTGAAGGTCCTTAACGTTAACTTTTAGAAGGTTTAGCTTGGCATCTATATAATTTTGGAGTTCATAAAGAACAATTTAACTTTCAAGAAAAGGAAGGCCTTAGATGTTAAATACATGCATCAAAAGTCTAGCTCAACAATTGCTTTGTAAATCGATTAGCACTCGACAAAGGTGATCCTAGCTTTTTTAGTTATTCATCACATTTGCTTGAATAACTGTATGTATAAAAACATCAATTTATGCTCACATCGACTTTTTGCATCAAAAGCAATGGTCCTGCATCACATAGGAATCAGGAGATTATAAAATTTAATTTATTCAACAAGAAAAAAGAATTAATGAATCAACAGAATTTTACATGGGTTATTTTCATCCATTTGATTAATTTATTCAACATGCTAACGTAATATTGCACCTAAACATTAAAGTCTACAACATAAATGAACTTTGTCAAACAAATAGTTGGAGATTTCACCACAATCAGTGTCATAAAAATAATGTGGCAAAGGCAGCACAAGTTTGTATAAATAGACTAAGTGAAAAAAGAAAAGTTTGAAAGAGTAGAAGCTATATGTAAACTTTTGATTGTGAGTGCAAGAAAATTGGATTTTTTCTAAATGATTCTTTTTTTTTTTTGTGGCTATAACTATACATTATTCATATTTGTTCCATTTAGATTTAGTTTTCATTTTATTTTATAACTTTTACCATCATGATTTTGCATGATATTATCAACTATCCATTATGAAATATATCATCTACAAGGTTTCCCTAGGTATTGCATTTCCTTTCTTTTTTCTTTTTCTTTGTAATGTAAATAAATGTCAATCACAACCAAGAGATATTATTTAGAACAATTAATTCCAGTTAAATGACGTCAACACAAATACTGGTGTACATAAATCAAAGGAAAACAATTTGATAATCTTTTGGAGTTACTCCATTCTTTTCAGATTAAGGGTGTAAATGACGCGACCAACCCGACCATTTCGGGTAGGGTTGGTCAGTTCACCTACTAAAGGGACCCAACCAAAACAAGTTAGGTCTTGGGTCCCAGCTAAAAAGGTCAGGGTTCACCCGACTCAACCCTATATATATATATTCCAAAATCCTACACATTCTAAAATTTTTTATATTCTAAAATATTATCTAATCTACTTGCTAAACACTTAACCTAACCTAATCTATATCAAATTTCAACCTAAATACTTTTTTTATATCTAAACTCCTAACCTAAATTAAAATAATAATAATAATAATTATCGTGTGTTTCCTTATTGAGGACTCTCAACATCATGATCCAAGATTGGAACGTACTAAAATAAATTTCTATTTTAGGTTTCCTTAATAAGGACTCCCAACACTCATGCTCCACTAATAGAGCTCTAATGCAAATATTAGGAAATAATGAAAGATGGAAGATCTTTTTATAGGAGAAAAACTCAACTTATCCTTCTTCATAGTGATATGGGATTTAAAAAGGGGAAAACGATTGCAAAACTTTTATGAGAGAAATTTTCATCTCTATTCACTTGTAGACTAATAAATGATATGAGACTAAAAGAAGGGGAAGAATGGAGACTATAGCATATATGAAAGAAAGGCATTAATTATGAATAACACAAATAAAATAAAATTATTATTATATGATTTAGATATACCTTTATAATTATATCATGTAAGTATAAATGCATGCAAATAAGTATATTTTAAGAATTTAAGTTTCAGCGCAATATATCATATATTTGGCGATGAAACTAATTCCTTATACGCCCTTTTATTTTCTATGTCTTAATTATTATAACATTAAAATATATTACTTTCAAATTACTACCTTTATTACCATTATATCATATTAGAAAGTAGTCTATTTAGTACAGATTTATTTTTATAAGAATAAATATTTTTAATACATATCATGCCCATCTTTTATTATTTATTACATATGTCAAATATTATCTATAAGTTGGTCCTTCTACATTTATAATGAAATATTATTTTGATAGTTATCAAGTTATAAATAAATATTGTTAAGTCATTTGTTTTACAGTTTTTTGAACGCATTTATTTTACAAATATTAACAGATATATCATACCCAACATTTATTTTACATTTTTCTATGTATCAAATTTAATTAATGCCATAATAGTTACTTGAAATATATTGTGAGTGCAAGTATAAACTATTTTTTCAATGAAAATAAGCTAATTTTAACATGTTATATCAAACTTTTATTATACTATGTAAATACTTTTAACATATACTATACCCAACTTTAATGCATTATCATGACATTATAAATTTATAACTAATAGTTTATAAAAATAGATTATTTTTAATACACATTTATGCCCAACTTTAATTTAGTTTATGGTCACATGCAACTTTAAATACTAATGTAGACTACTATTTTATAACAATAAAGTATATTTAATATGAATGTTATATCCCACTTTGATTATTTTAATGGCACATTACAACTTGTCTCAAATAACTTTGGTAGATTTATTCAATAAACATTAAATACGATTTGGAAAAGAGTAAAAATAAAAATTAAAAAAAAATAATCATTACAAGAATACAAAATACAACTATATGAAGGAAAAAACTTGTAAAATTATAGGAATGGTAAATTGAATTTATACAAGAGGAGCACTCTCCAACTTTTTTCATTGGAGCAATGTGGAACTAAAACTGGCTCATTTTGATAAGAAAGAAGTGAAAAGTACTTCTAACCTTTAGTCTCACATTGCTTGGGTAGAAAAAGTTAATAAGTTGTCTTCCTATATAAACTCATTCACTTTTTCACTCAACTCAACATAAAAAAGAGTCTCACTTATCCAAAGGCTTTTAATGGAAAGTTTTAGTACATAATTGTATTTAAAATTTTTCTCAAATCAAATCATATAAAGAACAATGGAGAACCTACCAGGTTTGCAAGGCTTGAATGAGCTTCTGGAGCAGACAACACTGATGTAGTTAAATTCCCTCGTTTACCAGATTCTTCAGAATCCAAAGCATTAGTCTCTGCCCTGTGAACTTCAGGTTGAAAGTCAACCAGGAAGCCTTCTAGCTTTTTCAGGAGCTTTTCCTTCAAGTGGTCCACCTGTACATGTAAGCAAAATGCATGAGCATCTAGGATTGCAAGAAGCTACGGAAGAAACACACACAGATAAGAGTGTAACACAAAATTGCACAGCTATTTAGCTAACGATAGACTCTTAAGATTATAAAAATTGAAAGAAAAAAAAAAAAGATGCCTGCAAGCATTTAGTTTCTTGTCTTTTTGTAACTTTCTAAAAGAAACAAGAACTTTATTAAATGATGAAACATCAGGAACAAGAGAAGTTTCAACTAGGAGATGAGACCCACAAAGAGACAGACAACAAACCCATTACAACACATAACTCAAATGATGGCCCAATCTCTGAAGTGGGCCACCTAGTATGACTGCAATGAAGTAGAATTGTCCCATAATGTAGACTTGTCCATGGTCTATTCCTCAAAGATCCTATTCCCTTCCTTCTAATTAAAGACTCCACACAACTGCAAAAAACAATCATACCTCATACTCCTTCAAGCACCCATCTGGTTCAAAGAGCTCCTATAGACTAAGGTATCAACAAATCATCACTCAATGTGGCATAAAGCTCATCCTTCAAATTGCTTACAATTCTATACTATATGGTGAAGCCAAAAGTAAATAAAAGTGGTCAACGAATGTCTTATGACATTTTTGTTTTCTTGTGTTGCTATTAAGTACCTGCCTTACTGCAGATGTTGAAACTATGCCAATGATTGAGACTTAGAGCCAATAATTATTATAAGATACTCCATGTCCATGAGATGATGCATTACAGACCCAACTTTTCAGTTTCAGCAAGAAACCAAAAGTAATGCACTGATGCTATTGAAATCTATGAAGGATAGATCAAATTTACCTTCTCCTCTTTACAAGGTTATTTAACACGGATGGTATCATAACTCCAATGATGGCCCAATCTCTGAAGTGGCCACCTAGTACGAAAGCAATGAAGTAGAATTGTCTCATAATGTAGCCTTATCCATGGTCTATTCCTCAAAGATCCTATTCCCTTCTAATTAAAGACTCCACACAACTGCAAAAAACAATCATACCTCATACTCCTTCAAGCACCCATCTGGTTCAAAGAGCTCCTATAGACTAAGGTATCAACAAATCGTCACTCAATGTGGCATAAAGCTCATCCTTCAAATTGCATACAATTCTATACTATATAGTGAAGCCAAAAGTAAATAAAAGTGGTCAACGAATGTCTCATGACATTTTTGTTTTCTTGTGTTGCTATTAAGTACCTGACTTACTGCAGATGTTGAAACTATGCCAATGATTGAGACTTAGAGCCAATAATTATTATAAGTCCATGTCCATGAGATGATGCATTACAGACCCAACTTTGCAGTTTCAGCAAGAAACCAGAAGTAATGCAGTGATGCTTTTGAAATCTATGAAGGATAGATCAAATCTACCCTCTCCTCTTTACAAGGTTATTTAGAACGGATGGTATCATTCATCATTCCTCAATATGTCAGCTAGTGACGAATAACAACTTTTAACCTAACGCCTAACACAATAAGATGAACAGAGGAAAACAACCGAGAAAAGGAAGTACCAACCGGAACATTCAATTGCTTTAGAAGCAGTACAGCCTGAGCCCTTGCTTCAACAGGTTCAGTATCTGAGAGGAGCTTTGCCTGAAAACAAAAAGTTATCCACTAAATAACAAAATTATAATTGAAGAGCTATACGTTCATCCATCATATTTAACGTTTGAATATAGTATATGACAAGCACTTCTGTGTAGCAAAATGTGTGGTTTACCTCTTCTAAAAGAAAAATAAATCATACCCTAGAAGTAGTTTTATTTGGACATGCCAGGGAATGCTTCTATAATTCCCAAATTAAATATTGGTGAGATAACTGTAAATAAAGCATATGACAACTAGAGGTTTGGTATTTTAAATTGAGCTTGAAAGCAAAAGTACAACTGGTCAATGTGAAGTAGTATTTGGAGGTAGATTGCTATTATTTACTTTTTTTTTTCCTGTGTTATTTATAGAGCCTGTGGCCTCTTAAAAACATTCAACCTTAGACAAAGCAGTAAGTGAATCAACAATTTAAGAAACATTTGAAAAGGATTGGTTGACCAACTTACAAACAGATATTTCAACTCCACTTGTGCTAAAGATATTTTCATACCTTCATACACAATCCATCCAAACCACATAAAAGAAGAGAATTATGTGATGTAGTTGACAACTAGCATAAAACTTCGTCAGCTTATAGTGACATGAGATGAGACATGCAAGTGAGTCCACTGCATTGTGCAAAGGTTTGCCAACTACATTGTTAGCCAAATACCCACACATGACTTCTTGTTATGCATATGACAGTAGCATTTATACAGAGAGCTTGAAAAAGAAAGCTAATTGATTTTTTTAACCACTAAATTTCAAAGCAGCTGTGATATCAAAATAGCAAAAATCCACCCAAAAGATTTTATAACCTTTGACGAAATCAATCTAATTTTTCAATTAAAAAAATAAAAGAAATCTGACACAAAATTAGATAAAATTTGAAAACTTTTATGGAATTCCGTTTCGTATAAAAGAAGAAAAGAAGCAAGAAAAAACAAATTTGAAAGATGAAAGAAAGTTAAAATGAGGCAAGAAATTAAAGATTAAATTGAAAATGTTCCCAAAGTCAATCTTCGTTTAAGTAATAAACTCCTATGAAACAAGAATTTTTTTTTTTTTTTAAAAAAAAGAAGCAATCATTTGAATACTAAACGAATAAGTTAAGCTAGGCATGATAATGTATCTACTCAAGAAGCAAGCCACCACAAAAATGAAATCCAAGCATAGAAAGAGATAAAGGCCAAAAGTCACCATTTTAAATTCGTCCGCTCACTTAAAAAGATTGATATTCTTAAGTCTTCCTATGTATTATCAACATTAACATTTACTTTTTACCTTACATTCCAACATCTCAGATATTTTAGTATTCATTTAAGAAAAGTATCTGATAAGATTTGATTGTGTTGGGTTATTACACCTTGAAGCTAATAACTTTGATATAAACGTAGTACCAAAAATTTGAACTACATTCCATTGGTAATTTCTATGGGTATGACTTTATTTAGAATTATCTATTTATTTTGACATATATAATTTTTCTACTTGCATTGTTGCATATGCATCATGTGATTTGCTAACTTATGCATTATTTTAAATTATTTTTGAATATATGATGGTAGTAAGTGATATCATTTCCCTGAGCTTTTTAGCTCACCCTATTTTTTCATACATTTTAGGTTCATCTAGTGTCCAAGAAAAGGGCAAGGAAGTCGTGTATTAATTTAGATCGCTCACTGTGTTCAAGAGTGAGTACAAGATGACTCGATATAGGTTTAGAACTAATAGTTGTAATTCAACTTGAGATTTACTGTAGATAAGATTTATATGAATTAGTTGAACTTGTTATTTTAGTTTTCAAACATCTTGTTTATTTTGGAAGATTTATATTAGTTATGAGACTTATGACATTTTAATAATATTATGTTTTAAAAATTTGTTTAGATGTATTAGTTGGTTGTATATTGTATTGTACAGGCATTATGCAGGTTGTTGTAATAGAGCTACTAGTGCTCGGTGTTGAGTACTAGGCCAGGCGACTTGCTTTTCCAGGATGTTTGGAAAGGGGATCGTCCCAGATTGCTTCCTCTATTTTAAGTTGGGGAATATCAGTGCACTCAGCAAAACTAAAATAACTTTATTAAAAGGCACGACCATCAAAAAGTGCAAGAAAGAGCAAGCAAGGCCCTCACACCTTCAAAAAGAGGGACAACCCCCCAACAAACTAATCAAACCCCACAAGATCAAGCCAAAACAACAACAGAAAGCGCTAATTATAACTGATACAACAATCAGCTACACCCTTACTTTCTAAAGAGCTCATTTCTAGATTTGAACTTGTAACCTCCAAGTCATAACCAACCTTTGAGTTGCACCAGAGCCCATCCATCACACAGGTGAAACCAGATCTTTTAAATCAAAACATAAACATAAAAATTATGCTAACCAGAATAAGGAAACTGAAACAAACAGTATGTTTCCTAGTTATTACAACTAGAAAATCCAAAAAATAATATAAATTATAAATTGCAGAAAATATGCTTTACTAATCAATTGAAAAAAGAAATTTGTGTTCCACTATTACATAAGCAACACATGGTTAACACTTCAGGATTTATGACTTCAGAATCTCAGACAAGCTGTTACCGAGATGTTTTTTTCTTTTTTCTTTTTTTTTTTTTTTTTGACACGAAACAGAAACAGTGTATCCTGTACATTAGAGTGAAAACTCTACAACAAATGTAGGTTAAATCATCCTCAAAAAAATAATATAAATGTCAAATTGTCTTCAAAGAGCTTGGAGAACTTGTTTGGGCATCATGGCAGCCGTAAAATCCTCTTTGTTCCATTTAGAGAACAGCCAATGCAATTTTGAGGACAAGATGTCCAATGCAATGGCCTCAGTAGTGCCTGGGCTGCCAGGTAATGTGTTCAGAACAATGGCAAAACTTCTCCAACAAGTTTGAAGATATTGTTTTATACACAAGTCATTTCAAATTGGACTAAGACATGACTTCATTTATGACTGGTTCATGCACACTAAAGAAGTTAAGCATAAAACCAACATTCAAAGTATTTCTGAAAAGAAGGGAAAAAAAAAAACAGTTGACAGTGAATTGATAGCTCGAACAGGAACACAAGAGCAAGCAACACAAATTTTTCCTTAACTTTCTAGGGGAGTAATAGAAGAAAACTATGTGTTTGCCTACTCAAAAGAACCATATAACATAACAGAAGATCGGAAAAAAAAAAAAGGCAATAGTTTATAATATATAGATAAAAGGGTGCTGTTATAGGTAAAGAAATAGTCTCAGTGAAGTTCAAACATCAGATTAGCTTCTATAAAGAAAAGACGGATACCTGAAGGTTGTTGATGATTACACTGACTGCTTCTTCAGATACTCTCTTACAATCCTGGAAGGATGAGTCACCATAAACCTAGGAAGTAGCAAGAGAACCAAAATCAAGTGAGAACTGTAATAGCCACGTCAAGAGAGCACCAATTTCTCCAGCTTAAGAAGATAAACCATGCTAAAAAAAATGTAAACAATAACTACACTGTAGGCTCAGCCATAGAAAACTTGAGCAAAAAAGAGAATAACCTTAAAAATTGGCATGGCCCCAATAAAAAACCTGACGGCATCAGCATAGGCTTCCGTTTTGATACATTTTCCAAGCCGAGTAGGAAGATCATAGATAAACTGCTCTTTTCCACAAAAGATGAAGTCTCTGGTAACTCATACATGGCAACACAATAAAACTTACAAACTATCTGACAAGAACATATTAATCCAACTAAATTTTAGACGGAAATTCATTAATTAAAAGGCCCATTACTTGGGAACCCAAATAATTTGATAGATAGAAATTACATGCCCATAAACAATTACATTTAAGATAACTGAAAAAAAAAAGGTTCTGAATACATAATACATAAGCCACGAATTGTGCAAATTGAGTGGCAGCATCTTTTTCCTTCAAAGCAGCTATTTTAAATTGCATAGAAATATAACAATTTCAGAAGCTAGAAAAGAAACAAAAGGTGAAAAGGGTATCCAACTAACACCCTCCCTATTGTCCCATTAACGGATGACTGTGGATGTCGGTTCCATTTACAACATTTTGGAATATCTAGCAAAACATAACAATTAACAGGTTTGAGTCTAGAAAACAAAGATTATAGTCTGAACAGATAATCTCAATAGCTCCCCTTATGATTAAGAATTCTCTAGGGAGACAAAGCATCTTTTCAAAGGTCATGTCAAATAGGAAGAAATTATGAACTATACGAAGGATATTTTATCAAGAGAACTGAAAATGTAAATATATTTATAATGGAACAAAAAAAAAAGACAAAAAACCAACAAGGCAAAAAAAGATGATAGGTTAGTTTAAAAAACATTCAATAAAGTTATATGTCTATGATAAATTGAGTTTTTCATGGACAATTGACAATTTCCATGGTGAAAATTTCAAAAATGTCATTCGCATTTGGGAGATGACTTGAGGGTGCACGGATATGATCAACCAAGAAGCATTATAGGATATAGAAAAACAATAACTTTTGCCATTTGGTTTAATATTTGGGAGGAGAGAAACAGTAGAATGTTCAACAATGTTTGCAAAGATGTCATTAGCATTTGGGAGAGATCTATTATTCTTTTTCGCACATGGATCTCTATTATAAAACTAAGGGATACACTTTTAGGGATTGGATAGGTAGCTGGTACAACATTTTGCAAACCATGTAACGTTGTCCAGATATCTCATCTGGCAGCCTCTTATTTTATTTTAGTTAGTATAATATATTTAGTTTCCCTTCAAAAAAATTTTTAAAAATAAATTAAAAAAGTGTAGTTCTTAAAACGTAACACCCCATATTAGGATTTAGCTTGGGTTAAATGGCCAGAAAAGAGCGTTATAAATCAAATTTTATGTGTTCATGTATGTTGACCAAGTATATAAAACTTTTTAACTGCGTAATGCATATAAGCTCATAAAAACTCATTGATTCACATACTTTTTTTTATTAAATAAGTTCCCAAGCTATTTTCTTCTTCAAGATCTCTACAACTATGGTGTAGCCAACCCTAAAAGGCCAAAATAAGTTGGATCCAAAAATTGATAGGGTTGATACTTCAAGAAGCATGGCATTGACATCAAGATAAAAAAAGGTCGCTTTCAGGTTGAGATAGATACCTGAACTTTACGCAGAAGATTCCGAGTACGATGCAATTTCTCTATATGTTCTCTCTTTTCAAAAAGAGATGTGTTAACTATGTCACTTTTAGATTGCACAGACATTATCTGCAGTTGTTATTTTAAACAGGTCAATGCTTTTTATTTAACCAAAACCCCAAAAAGTGAAATAGTAAATTTTTGTGACCTTTTCGAGGAGCTGCTCCATGTTAGCCTCCATACCCACAATGTTATTTTTCATCCTGTAGAAATACAAGTCAAAGAATGGTACAACAATCATATACATACCAATTTCTGGCTTGTCAAACAAATACACCATTATACGAGGTCATGCCATAAAAGATTAATGGAAATAAGGAAAACAAAGAACACTTTTAAACAAGATAGTATAATTTTATGCAATCTGACAGCATTTTAAACTCTTAGCCAAATACCGGCCAAAAAAGGAAAAGAGGGATTTCTAAGTTGACTAATTGTGCAAGTTTGGTTTGACAACGGCATGGATCAATCTGGTCCATCAGTTGGGTGTGTGTTCTCCCTCTTCCTAAAATGAATTTAAAGAAGTTATATAGCAATACATACAAATATATAATGGTACAAGTCATGAAGTTGCTTTGCTTATTGTCTCACTCAACAATAAAGAACAATTTTCAACAAGAGAATGCATAACTTTATATAATCTGACAGCATTTTTAACTCTTAGCCAAATACAGGCCAAAAAAGAAAAGGAGGGATTTCAAAGTTGACTAATAGTGCAAGTTTTACAATGGCATGGATCAATTTGATCATTAAGTTGGTGTTCTTCCTCTTCCTAAAAAGGATTCTAAAAAGTTATATGGCAGTACATACAAATCGCAATGTTGCTTTGCTTATTGCATCACTCATACTACAAAGTTACTCACCTAAAGCCTTAGAGAAATGTCAATGTGATGGTGGCAGAAAACGCTGACCTTTCTACAAAAGATTTGGATTACTGCCTCTTCCTCCTTCAACATTATCAATGGCCGAATCAAACAACTCTGGCAGAGCATAAGCAACTGAGGGATGGACAAAGATGGACTCTGATGCTAAGTCCAACATGCAAAAGAAATTATGTGCTAACGAATGCAAATCTATGATCATGGGATAAAGGACAAGATGCTAAGGAGAATGCTAGGAAGATAGAGCTTATCGAAGCCCTTAGGCTGATGGACAAGAATCTGGAAACCGAGGACAGTGATGCTATTTTAGAGGATAGACAGAAGCTGATTGAGGAGATCCATAGGGTGGAGTGTAGATTGGAAAGGAGAAGCAGTCAGAGAGCCAAGCTGAAATGAGCCAAAGAGGGTGATGTTAACACTAAATACTTCCATAGAATACTCACTGTTACGAAGTCTAGGGCAATGATAAGTAAGTTGGAGGATAGAGCTGGGAATCTGGTGGAGAAAGGGGATGAAATTCAAAGTATAATCACAGAATACTTTGAAGACATCTTCAAGGAAAAGTCTGATACGAGGTGGGGGATAGAAGGGTTGCAATGGCAGGCAATTAAAGAAGAAGACAGGAGATGGTTGGAAAGAGAGTTTGAGGAAGAGAAAATTCGAGAAGTTGTCTTCAGCTGTGAGGGGGAAAAGGCACCAGGCCCAGATGGATTAACAATGGCTTTCTTCCAAAAGAATTGGGAAACTATGAGGCAAGATGTAGTAATCTGCCTACAAGAATTCCACAAGGATGTCATAGTAAATAGGAAAGTCAATGACACATACATTTGCCTAATTTTAAAGAAACACAATGCTATGAGAATTGAAGGCTACAGGCCAATCAGTCTTACCACAACTTTATACAAAATTATTGCAAAAACTCTTGCCAACCGTCTCAAAAAGATCCTTCCTAAAACTGCGAGTAAAAATCAAATGGCGTTTGTTAAAAATAGACAAATCATGGATGCAATTCTGATTGCAAACGAAACAACGGAGGATTATAGGATAAATGGCAAGGAGGGACTGACTTTCAAAGTAGATTTTGCAAAAGCTTATGATTCAATTAGATGGAGCTTCCTTGATTTTGTTCTAAAGCAAAAAGGTTTTGGAGAACAATGAAGCAAATGGATCCAAGCCTGCTTAAAGACAGTCAATTACTCAGTGATTATAAATGGAAAGCCTAGGGGAAAATTCAATGAATATAGAGGGCTACGGCGAGGAGATCCTCTATTACCTTTCTTTTATACAATCGCGGCAGATACTTTAACCAGAATTTTGCAAAAGGCAATGGAAATAGGAAAGCAAGAGGGAATGACAGTGGGAAAGGAAAAACTTCAGACAACGCACCTGTTATTTGCGAATGATTGCCTTATTTACATGAAAAACAGGAAAGAAGAGGTTAAGGTAGTTAAGGAAGTTCTACAGGCCTTTAGTTTCTTGACTGGAATGTAAATAAATAGAAGTAAAAGTCAGCTATTGGGTATAAACAAAGAGCAGGAAGCAGTGACAAGAATGGCTCAAGGGTCAAACGTATCAATAGGAAAATGGCCAATACATTACTTGGGAGTTGGGGCTGCCTCTAGGAGGGAACCCCAGCAGATCAGAATTCTGGGAACATATGATTCAGACAATAAAGAGACGGGCAGCAGGCTGGAAAATGAGTTTTCTTTCATGAGGAGGTCAGCTTCTTCTGTTGAGGACTGTTCAAGAAGCTCTTCCCACATATTTTATGTCAGTTTTCAAGATGCCCAAGAAAGTGGCAGGGATCATTGAGAAACATATGAGGCAATTCCTACGAAAGAAGGAAGATGAGGATAAAAGTCAACACTTAGTGAGATGGGAACAGGTTTGCAAAGAGATTCAACAAGGGGGCCTAAGAGTAGGAGGAATGATCAAAAGAAACATTGCTTTGAGGGAAAAATGGTTGTGGAGAATGTATGAAAGGCCGAATGCTATGTGGGCGAAAGTGGTCAAGAGTATTCATGGCTCAAAAATGTTTGAAAAAGAAGCTGGTTTGAATGGGAGAAGTAGTCATAAATCTCCTTCGAAGGATATTTCCAGCATTTATGAAAAATTTAAAGGAAGCATTATATGAAAAGTAGAGAAAAGAGATATAGTAGATTTTTAGGGTGATACTTGGTGTGGAATGGAAGAACTCAAAAAGAAATTCTCAATGCTTATAGATTAAAAGACATAAAGGAGGGGTCAATCTTTGATTTTAGAACAGGTAGCCCAGAAGAAATCAGTGAGATGATGAACTCACTACATAGTTTTCAGCAAGAGGATACCAATGAAGAGGATAGGCCGATGTGGAAGGAAGAAGGAAATAAAGAGTTCTTCGTTCGATCCTTCATGACACATCTTAATGTCAACAACTCAAACCAGCCAATAGTTCCGGTCAATTTCATATGGAGGACAAAAGTCTATATGAAACGAGACTTTTAGCTTGGTTAATTAGTTTAAACAAGCTAAATACAGCTGAAAATCTCCAAAAACGGCTTGCTAATCATGTTCTTAACCCTTCAATATGTTCATTGTGCAGGGATAACTCTTCACATTTTTGGGAACCGCAAGATGATCCAACAGTTATGGCACAAATATTCAGTTTTTGAACCTCCTGCGGATCAGAATTTTTTTAGTTTTCCGGCAAATGTGTTGAATAGAAGGATGCAGCAGTATTGGAAGATTATGGTTTTTGCAATTTGGTACATCGTGTAAGAAGAAAGGAACAAAAGACTCTTTTTGGATAAAGTTAGATTGGAGGGTGCGATGTGGGAAAGATCTAATATTTTGTTTGCTACTAGGGTTTTGTGTACCAAATTGGGGAAAGGACATCATTTTGGGGAGTGACTACGTCAAGGAGAAAACATCTTACATAGTTTTTAAGCTGATTGTGTTGCCTTGATATCTCATCAGGCTTCATGTTTCTATATATTTTTTAGTATTAATATAATAGTTTCTGTTTCAAACAAAATGTAAATTTATTACTGTCTTCATTTTTACAAAGAGAAGTCAACCACCTATACGGGCTAACCAGGTTGAATTCTAGCCCCTCATTATCGGTGGCCCATGGGATTATCCTGTCTGAAACATGGTGCTTTGAAGGCTATCCACACACAAGATTTTATTTATTTTGATGCAAGAAGACAGACCTAAGGATAATACATGCGCGTGCATGAATATATATATATATATATATACATGTATGTATGGTAGGATAATTAACAATGTAATGGAAATTTATGATAATGATTGGGATAACTCTGTTTTCCTGTTTGCAGATTGGTTGAGAAATGGATCTGCTATACTAAATTATGGGATCAGTTTGTGTTGGACAACTTATCCCATATGATCATCTCATAGGCAACTGACAGTAGTCACTAAAAATAAATAATTAAAAAAACATAGGGTTAAAAAACCTGGCAAAGATCAATAATAATGGTGTTAAAGCTTCAACTGCACTATCGAAAAGTACTATCTTCACCTTTTAATTGTGTCCGTGGCACTGATAAACTTGTTGTAATTTTCATAAACCAGCATTTGCAGGTCTGTGTCGAGATTTTTAATTTCAGCGGCCATTTCAACATGCCTGTGAAGAAGGCCTTCCAAATTTGACTTTTGAGTCTGCATACAATTGATACAAGGAGTTATTAGAGAAAAGACAAGCACATAAAACTTTTTTCGAAAAGAAAAGGGCTCCTGTATTTGAACCAACAAATCACACCTTTTCACCAAATAAAACAATATTTGTTGTTCCCCAATGTTGATACCAGATAAAAAGGATAGAAGGTGTAACAACTCAATAAAAGAAGTTACAAAGCTCACCACCAAAGTTCACTTGCTATGCAGTATAAAATAACCACCAATCAAAGAAGTTAAAAACATAGTACTAAAAATCATAGCAAAATAGGTCACCACCCAAGCAAAGACTATATCGAGGCATAAAATCACCCAACCACCACACAAGGAAACATGTTATAAAAGCGATGCATGACTAAAGAACTCACCGCTCTATGGAATCCACCAAGAGATAGCATTCTAGTAGGGTGGAAACCCATAAACAAGACTTGAAAGCATGGGATACCGAGTTCAATTCCCACATTCGCCACTAGAGGCGTCTCACACTCAAGCAACAAGGGGCTTACATGGATTTGTCGGGTGGAACCCAGATGTTACTTAATTGCCCAAAAATAAATAAATAAGCAAATTAGACATGGATCAACCCTCCAAGCATAAGTGAAATAGCTATCCCAATTAAAGACTGACAAGTCACTAGAAGCATAATTATGATCACAACTAGGTAGCAAGTTACTAGAAGCATAATTATGACTGGCAAAATTAACAAATCAACTAAATTCTAACGAGTTTCTAGACATATAATAAACATAACGTCTAATTTTAGAAAAAGAAACAATTAAAGAAATTTAGTTGCTTGTGGACTGTTAACATTCTGGGCACGGCTATCCTGAGCTAAGCCAAGTTGTGGTAGCTTCAGGTACCACAGATGGCTTCCCCAAAGTTTACCATACATTTATCTTTTGCTTGGAACTTGATAAATAGCTTTCAGGATCATTAAATGCTTCTACTAGTATTATACCCATGTTACCCTTTTTTCTATTTCTCTCCAACTAAAAACTACTTAATTTCTTACAGACACACGCCAATAATACCATTTTTTAACTTTTATAGTACCTTTCTTTACAGTTCAGTTTTTTAATATTGCTCTTCATAACATATATAAATATATTTTAACTTTCAAAAGAAATAAAAAGGGTGTCCGCAAAATAAATATTTCATTACATTTTAAATCCTAACTAGACCGTACTGCTTTGTTTCTCAATCAATAAAATCAACTTTATAACTTCATCACAAAATTTAAAATATAAAATATGAAAAAACATTAGAAGTATTTGTTCATAAAAAACAAGAGTGTATGTGACGAAACCAACTCTTCAACCCGCCAGATAGTTGTAAGCCTCAACCTCAACATATTAAACATCAAAGTAATCACAATATGTATAACAAATGTCACATACAGAGAAAGTTTTAACACGTAAGTTAGACATTCAAAGGTTAGATATACATTCACAAAGTTTATTTATACAGCAAAGCCTAGATGTATATAGGTATATACATCGAAAGACCACCTATATATATACTCAACTCAAATTAAATATACACAAACCCTATACAACCAGTAGTTTCCTCTTGTCCAACTTGGAAGCACCTAAAAAATATGATAGAGAGCAATGAAACCAAAAATGACCACAATGCACAGCAAGTAACGACCCTAACTTATCACCTAATACAAGTGTTCTGAAAACATATGGATGCATGCTCAAGTGTTCATATGATGATTCATAACAGATATCAATAAAACCACAAGACGATCATGATCATACATCGATTAAACACAGAGGTCCAACCTCAAAACTCCCACGAGTCAGGTAGTTCATAAGCAGGGACCTAAGTCTATCGGCCATTGCTCACATAAAATGTTATCATACCAACACGTAAGTTCACCAAGTCTTTATTCACAGACCTAGACAATGTCTCAAAAGTTCGGAATAAACGTAAAATCTAATAAACCAAGAATCACATGCTAAGAAAACCAACAATGCAAATGTATGAACTATACTAACACAATGCACATGTTTAAGCTAATATAATAAAGAAATTACTCACAAATGTTCACGTATTCTTCTCTTTGATTTCGGGAGTCCTTAGGCCCTAAAAACCTTGATCACATCAATTATGTTAGTTATAAGGGTCTACACACCCTTGGCTCGTATTCATAGTCTACAATATAATTCGAAGTTAATAGCTTGGTCAACTCTTAATTCAATTGGTCCTTGTGTATCAACATGTGTTGCACACATTATAGGAGGTCTAAAGACACATTTTTGGGTCTATTCAATCCAATGTTATACAAATATACACTAGGATTAGAATATAAGCATTACGTACACTCGGTCTATTTACAAGGGTTCAACTTGTAGCATTTACCAGGACTTTATTTTACACTTGATTGTTCCCAAATTTGGTGCAAAGTTTCCTCAACCACTCTACTATCACTGCGATTTTTCTACAATTTTTTTTAAGTGTCTTAAGCCCCTGATATAGGTCTCTCTTTAGTCCTCTGTTCAATTGCAGAACAAGCATACAACTTAACTCATGTTCTTTTCAATTTTTACTAGGACTAAACCACACATTGGATTCTGTCAAATTTTACATGTTAACACTAGACCCTTCAAACAATTTTTGAAATTTTATTTTAGGATTTTTTAACATAATTTGATAAGTGTTCTAAGTCCAAACTTCACATTCAATTGCAAATAACAGAGTCTGCAACTAGGGTCAATTCACCCAATTGATTTCCTATTCTCCCAAAC
Source organism: Tinospora cordifolia (assembly GCA_030144865.1). NCBI lineage: Eukaryota > Viridiplantae > Streptophyta > Magnoliopsida > Ranunculales > Menispermaceae > Tinospora > Tinospora cordifolia. Next base: position 7,660 of record JAJIYU010002934.1, on the reverse strand, counting down.
TCACTTTGATCTAATTTTTGGATACTAAATTCTCAAGTATTTGAGGTTTCTACATATCATATTTCAGTCCCAAATGGTAATTCTAACATAAGATTTTATATTTTTGAATTCAAGCCAAAACATAGTTTTCAAAACATATCATACAACGTAGGGATTTTGCATAGACTGATTACAAGCAATCTACTCATGCATTTGCTTTGGAATTTTACCAATGTGTTCCTCACCATATGGTCTATCTATAGTCAATAGATTAGAGTTTTCAGAGCATTTCATCTCATGTTTCAAGCTTAGGTCTGTACCTTACTTGAACATGTTCAATTGCTCATCCTTGACTAAAAAGTTCAACTAGTCATCTTCAACCTACTGTTTGAATGAATATTAACACCAAATCTCCTCATTTTTGTCTCAATTTGTTTAAGATTCTACTAGTCCAGAAGTCATTATGAAAATGTGATTATAAGATAAGTAATTATAAAAAGTGATTGTAACTAGGTTTGAATAAATTATTAAAATTGTTTTAACTAATTATAATAGTATTTATTATAACTTAAAATAAATAATTTTATGATAAAATAGACAGTTTTTACCCATCTATATAAAAAATTAAATATTTTGATCTTCTTCTTCAAAATTAGAGTTTTAAAATTAAAGTTGTACAAATTTTTTATTTTATCTTTTTTCACAAAATTTAATTTTTTAATTATAAAATATGAAATTTTTTCACAAAATTCATCTAGACGTGACTCATAATTTTATCAAAGAGAGAGAGAGAGAGAGAGAGAGAGTGAGAGGGGCAAGGTTTTGAGGACAATTGTGTTTACTACACCTATGAATGCAAAAATATTAATTAAACTGGTAATGTTTCTACCAAGTCAAGTGCATTTTGTACGCACTCATCTTCTCAAATCACATTTTCATAATAGAAATATTTGAAACTAGTACAAAAGCTTTGATAGTCCACCTACTACACCGCATATGCGTCAGAGGCCCTAGTGACACTTCTCTTGTTGTGATATGGTTTCTTGTTGTCACCTCCAATCACTTCATCCATTCATTCTTTCATTGGGTAAACGGGTTCCCCCATTGTTACTACTCGACCGTTAGTCGCCATTCACTCTTCATTTAAAAACTATTCAACCTTTATTTTCTTCACCTTTTCCCTTCGTATCTTCAAATGTTTTTGGCCAAGTCCCATGCCAAACTCTATGAGCATCTTCTTTTTGTGCCACTCAAAGTCCTATGCCATGCCAAACTCTATGAGCATCTTCTTTACGTCCCACTTCTTCTCTCGATAATCACCAGCATTCCCCTTTTTCATGCTACAAAGTACGTAATGAGATATCCACGAGGAACCAAAATTACAAGCTTATGTTCAACCAAACCTATGATTTAGAAGTCATTGGCTAGCCGATGCTCTAATTCAGACTTTGCTCGTTGTTCAATTCTTGAATATCAACTTCAAGATACATTTTCATGCTATTCGGTGGAGTTGTATCATGGAGAAGCACAAAGCAAACTCTGCTTCTCAATTCCACCATGGAGGTCAAGTTCATATCTTGTTTCAAGGCTACTTCATGCAGTGTATGGATGAAGAGTTTCAATTCTGAGGCTTGGAATTGTGGATTCTATTCCTAAGACATTAAAGATCTATTGTAGTAATTTAGTTGTTGGATTTATGGCTAAGAACAAGAAAAGTGGTAGTCAAAGCAAACACGTCGACATCAAATATCTAGTCATAAGAGAACATGTTAAAGATAAATCAATGGTTATTGACCACGTTAGCATTCATTTGATGATTGTCAATCCTTTAACTAAAGGTGTGCCACCATTGAAATTTAAAGATCATGTGGAAAAAATGAGAATTGGATCTTTAAGAGATTTTTTATAGAAGGGGCTGGAGACAGGTAATGGTCTTCATCTAGTGGACTAGAACCAAGTGAAACTAAGGAAAGAATTAGGAGGCCTAGGATTGGAAATTTAGTAAATAAAAACAAAGCATTGGCAGGAAAATAGCTTTAGAGATTCCCTCTGGAACAAGATCAGCTTTGGGTTATAATGATTAAAAGCAAGCCTGGTCTCAAGTCTCAACATCAATGGCCAGGACGTGGGGGTCAATAGGAATGCCACCCACAGAAGCCTTTGAGAGTTTATTCATTCTCTGTGCCAATTTTATGCTCCTCTTACTAGACTGCAGTTAGGTAGAGGAGATGTGATCCAATTTTGGGAGGATGTTTGGTGGGAAAATGACACATTTGCATGTATGTTTCCAAGATTGTACAGTCAATCAAGAGGATCATCGTTTTGTATCCTATTTTAATGAGCAGGTTATAGAGTTGAATCAAATCCAATGGAACCTCCATTTGGGGGCATCAGGCGAACCAAGCTGTGTAGAGGAAGAAGAAGCTCTTCTAGCATTATTGAGGAATTGTGTGTTGCAAGACAAAAACGATCAGATAATGTGGTTCAAAGAGCCACTAGGGGAAGTATCTACGAAATCCTTCTTCTCTTTTCTATATGATGTTCCGACAATTCTCCCATCTCCACTATTAACAGAGATTTGGAAGGCTCCCATCCCTTTTAAAGTTAAGTTCTTCACTTGGAAAGTAATCCTCGAGAAAGTCAATACAAGGGAGATGATTCAAAAACGTTTTCCGCATCATTATTTGTCCCTCTCATGTTGTCCTCTTTGTAAACAAAGCGGCGAGTCAATTGATCATTTGCTCTTGAGATATCCTTATTCCAGCTATGTGTGGGTTTGGTAGCAGAGGCACTTTCTCATATTCCCAGAGGTCAACGAACAGGTCATCCAGTTTAGCGTTTGTCCTTTTCGGGAAGTCATTGGATCGAACTGGAGAGGTCATTGGAAGGTGGCGAGCTTGGCGGTGATTTGGCACTTGTGGAAGGAAATGACTGCGCAGATTTTTGAGGATAAGTTCTGTCCACAGAGTTCGTTGTGGGAAGAATCTCAATCTTTAGCGTCTTTTTAGATTAGTAGTTCTTCCCTTTTATTAGGGTATTCTATGTCGGAGTGGTTGCTAGGATGGGGGGATGTTGTGCAACAATGACGAGGTGAACATTAGGTGGGCATGTATGGTTTTTATCCATAATGGTTTGTTTTGGCTTGTAGGGTAGCTTTCTCCAGATTGTATTTTTTTTCCCTATCAATAAAGCTATTGTTTCTATTAAAAAAATCAGTGAAACTCTATTTGTGATGTTTTCTCGTATATGTTTTGTGTACACATTAATACATGACTAGATTATTGAAAAATGTCAGTGAGTTTTGTGCCATGAAAAGGCACAAGGTTAAATTGTATGGGTTGCTGATAACAAACATGATGAATTGTAATACACGGAAAATACAATCATTTCTTAGCAAGCCTACTGCCATTTTTGTCTCTTACTGTTATGAATAATGAGATGCGTGGACCAAGTGGAAATGTTAGTTTTTTTCACCTGAAAAATAGGTAGTCGACTTAGAACTAACTTGAAACCAAGCAAAAGTATTCCACCATCTCCAATTTCAATTGGCACATAACAAACTGTTCTATGATGGTCAGAATAATCTAAATGGAAAGTGCTTCAAATCTTTGTTCCCTAAACCCTCTTCACTATTATTCAATTACCAAAACACCATCATACAGAGAGATTTTGTGGTTTAAAGATCAAATAGGATTCTAGATTTCCTTGAGTATTGTAAATTACTTTGAAATCGGAGAAACAACAACAACGGCTGGAGGTAAAATTCTGATCCATTTTTATTTTGCATATTGTTTGACATTTATGTTATTTGGTTATAAACATAAAGATCACCTAGGATTAGTTTTACATGTCAACTTTAACATTCACATTTTCATGACACCTAATTTATAAAACCCATGTTTCTTTAGCATCCATCGCCGGGTTCTCATTAACCTGAATATGGTTGTCCTAATAGCAGTTTCGTAATTATTATAAATTACAATAAGAAATTCTCAAACTGCAAATCTTCAGCTTCAATGAAGTTATGAGGACCAAATTGACTCTTGATCGGGCCCAACCATAGTAAGCACCATTTTTTTAACACATAATCAGATGGTGTTTTCCGACCAATCTCGGGTCAACCCAATGAAAATTTCACCTACTTAACCTCTATATTCTCTAAGGAATTCCTTAAGGATGAATCAAATCTTAGCCATACACTGGTGATCCAAACAAGGAAAGGCAATTTTCAATGCACACAAATTGAAGAACCTATCAGAGGAAAAAATGGATATCATAAAACTGCCGCTCCCTTTCCAGAAAACAAAAATTTCACTCATAAACCATGTAGGAACGAAATAGCTCATATTCAAGGTAGATCGGGTTAGTTTTACGTCACAACATTCTTCGGACCCTTAACTATTTCCTTTTTTTTTTCATATTTCAAATGCTTCTTCATTTGCTCTTAAAAACTAATTAAACCAAAAAAAGATAATAGTAAAAAAAATCTACATAATTTTTAAAGCTATGATCGGATCAAAGATCAAAGAGATGAAAATAAAAAATTAAAAATAAACAATAAAACAACAGCAACAAAGTACCAGAAGGTTCATGTAGTGATCTGCGTCAAACGAAGGTGTGTTTATGGCGTCCAACAGGGCGAATCTCGCAGAAGCAGAGGCGTTGGCAGCCATTTTAGAAGAAGGATCAGGAGAATAGAAGCTCGACAGAAGATCTCTCATTCTCTTCGCCTTGTCGTCCAATGGAACACCGTCGACCGCCATTTCACAACCTTCGATCACCAGGCTTCGTTCGATCGAAGAAATAGAACTCAGAGATCTAAAACTTAAGAACAGAAAACCCAAGAACCAAATAAACCTCTAGATTTGAGTTGGCGCCGAAGCTCCAGCCCTCGGTTCGAGTCTTGTAGCCAAGTTACTCTTACGTGGGTTCGCACGCCCTTAGCTCCGGACCTCGGAATCACTTCTTCTATTTTTGGCCTTCCCTCAGTGCACATGCGGTTAAAGTAATTAAGAAGCCGTTGAGTTCTTAAAAATTTTTGACCTTATTGCCCTTAAATTTTAAAAATGGTACACAAACAGGACTGTTTACTAGATATTGACCTTCTAACCTTATTTTTACGTTGTTAGTGTCTAATAAGTGTGAGGTGACAAAGTACCTCTAAAAATATCTTTACAAAATACTCATTCAATAACTCCTAGCTGCTCAAAGCAGCTGGTGCAAGTGTCTCCCTGCGTCAGGGATCGAAATCACCCCCCAATCCTCGGTTCGAGTCTTGTAGCCAACTTACTCTTACGTGGGTTTGCACGCCCTTAGCTCCGGACCTCGGAATCACTTCTTTTATTTTTGGCCTTCCCTCAGTGTGCACATGCGGTTAAAGTAATTAAGAAGTCGTTGAGTTCTTAGAGATTTTTGACATTATTGCCCTTAAATATTAAAAAATGGTAACTGTTTACTAGATATTGACCTTCTTGCCTTATTTTTACGTTGTTAGTGTCTAATAAGTCTGAGGTGACAAAGTACCACTAAAAACATCTTTACAAAATACTTATTCAATAACTCCTGAGCAGTTGGTGCAGGTGTCTCCCTGCCACAGGAATCGAAACCACCCCCCAATGTAACTGTTGATGACAAAAAAAAAATACTCATTCAATAAAACTCAATTTTTTATTACGGCGTAAAAGGCACCAACAATACAAAGTTTAGAAATTTTTTAAAAAAAAAAACAAGAGTTTTGTTTTAAAAAACAGGCTTTTTTTTTTATTTACTTTAAGTGAGTGCATCACATGTGTTCCAGATCAAACAAAATCTGACCCTAGAATGATTGACTGAAAAGAGATGAGGCAAAGCAACTCACATTGACAAAATTCAAGCATTTTCGTGTAGCATCATTCACATGGCGTGGATTTCAAAGGTTCATTTTGTTATTCAATTTGTGATAAGATCCTTCTTATTATCTCTTTCAAAATTTTTTGCCTCTTTGATTTTAAACTTCTAAAAGAAAATATCATTTATTATTGTTCTCCAGTTTGTGGTACTTTTTAAAGACAAGAACTTTAGTTGAAAGAAGAAAACAAGAAAAAAAAAAGTAAAAAGAAAACAGTCCCGAAGCAGAAAAAGAATAAAGAAAATATAGAAAAAAGGACAAAAAAATGTGGTACAAGAAGAAAACAATAAAAAACATAAATGAAAAAAAAAACGTGATCTCACCTGATGTGTTCAAAAAATTTAGAAAAAAAAAAAAAGTGGGCCAATAAGAAAACAAGAAAAAAATGAAATGAAAAAAACGCAACCTTACATCTTTAACCTTCAAATAAAAATAATTGTTATTTTTTAAAGACATGTCAACTCGCCGTTAAAAAAATGGAATGTCGTAGAGTTAATTCATATTGTAATTAACTTAATTTTTCATTTTAATGAAATACCATTTTGAACAAATTGTGTTAATATTAATAAGTATACAAAAAATATTATTATTATCTTATAAAGATTATTATTAAAAGATAATAATAATATTATCTCATAAATATTTTCATTATACAAAACAAAAATCATTATTATCGCATATTATTGTTATCTTATAAATATATATATTTTTAATTTTTAGTTATTAATTTCATTATCATTATTATTATTATTGTATAATGCTTTTCTACATATCCTAATTTTTTAAGTTTTGCACTGAAAGCGTCCGTACAAAAGCAGCGCAGCTTGTATTAATGAAATTATTCATAAAGGCACTTTTAATAATATCTTGTCACCTCACAGCGTTCATGACGCCTTGTTAGATGCTGACAATATAAATTTGGGGCAAGAGAGTTAAGGGCGTCTCCAACGCCTGAGCGCGCGTTGAGCACCAGCTCAGGCGTTGGGAACGCCACCGCATCATTCACCAAAAAAAAAAAATAAAAATAAAAATAAAAATAAAAATAAAAAATGGGCATTGAGCGCTCGAAACTGTCCGAGCGCTCAATGCCCAGCGGGGTTGGAGATGCTGAGGCGGCACTTCATTGAGCGCCACCTCAGCATCTCCAACCCCGCATTGGAGACGCCCTAATATTTTGTAAACAATAATATTTATAATTTAAAAAAAAAATTAAGGACAAACAGGTCAATCATCCGTTTTGGAAAATCCTTTTTGCTTAAGGTACACGAGAAAAGAAGTTGGATCATAGTACTTCTTATGATTTCACTGTCTGGGCCCGGTGTTGTAGGTAAGTAGCATAAGGGCATTCACCCCTAACTAAGATAAATAATGTAAGTTTATCTAAATGTAACTCATTCTAAGCTTAGTAAAACATTGAATTAATAGCAAACGTCAAAGTGCATTGATAATAAATAAGAAATCAATAGAGAAATAACATAAGAATAAGATGGAGCATTCAATGGGGGACACGTTACCCATTTGAAACTATAAGACATCTTGATTGATCTCTCCACTTCATCAAATTTTCGAGATCTCAACAGAAATGAGAAGTACACACGCGCTGCAAAAGATCAACAAAGTTCTGAAATTCTGACTCATGAGAGTAACAAACCATTTAATCTAAACATCTATCAGGAGATACAATTTTTTTTTTCAAGTATAAAAGAAAAAATGTTAAACCATGATACACTAGTTCTGAGCCAATGGATTGCTGAAAAACAGGCTTCTTCACCATTTAAAGAGCATCCTTGGCCA